>PVKN010035143.1:0-11681 GCA_004027915.1 Capromys pilorides | reverse complement strand
TTAGGTGGCTCACATGGTTGTATAAATACATAAATAAATAAAACATATTTGAATGTGGAAAAACCAGAAGAATTGCACATTATTAGTTAAGATGTTCAGTAGAGCAGCCTTTGTGGAAGATACCTAGGTAATTCCTCAAAATAAGTAAATGTAGAATTGCTGTATGATTCAGTAATTCCACTTTTGGGTACATACCCAACGAATCAGAAGGAGGGACTTGAACATGTTCATGCTGATAGAAGTATTATTCATAGCAGTGAAAAGGTAGACACAAATCTTGGGTCCCTTCTGGTATGAACTGATAAAGAAAAGGAATATTATTCAACCTTGTAAAAGAAAGATTCTCTGACATGTCCTACAAAACAGATAAGTCTTGAGCATGTTCTATTAAGTAAAATGAGCCAGTCATGGAGAAATAAATGCAGTATAATTCTGCTTGTATGAGCTATGTATAGTTGTCACTTTCTGGAGACATAAAGAAGAATGGCAGTTGCCAAGGGCTGGGGTGAGAGGCAGAAAGAGTGCAGTCTAGCAGGAGCCAAGTTCCAATTTGAGATGATGAAAGAGTTCCAGAAATGGTTAATGGGATGCTGCACCACAATGTGAATGTGATTAATGCCACTGAGCTGTGTACTAAAATAATTAATGCAGACAATTTGGCATTATATGTATTTTGCAACAATAAAAAACCAGTACAAACTGAGAAGAGAAATGCTGAGAAGAGTGGGAAAGAGCTGACCAGCAGGCTAGTCATGGGCAGCTCCCAAGAGGCGTGTAAAGCCCAGGGGGGGCACAGCCTATGTGCTCAGGGCTCAGTGCTTCTCTTTCTCATCCACCAGCAATATGTGATGGAGATGGATGTTTACGCCACAGCTCCGTAGGAGAAGAGAGGAGAGGGGAGTGCAACGGTACCCCTCGCCTGGGCTTGGTCCAGGGTCTTGTCCAACCTCTACATTTTCATCCTTCTCTCTGCCCCTTGGAATCCTAAGAGACCAGAGAGAGCAAAACTCTTCCTCCCCCTCTCCTGCTGCCCTCTTGTGCCTTGTTCCCATGTGGTATGCTGGCTTCTCAGCTGCTTCTTGAGCATTCAGGGGCGTTCCCTGCCCTGGCCACTCTTCTCTTCACTTGCTGCTTGGCTTCTACACTCAGTCCTCCCCAGTACTTCTGCTTTTTTCATGTTTCCAGCAAAGCCTACTCTGACCTGTTGTTTCAATTTTTTAAGTGCATGTTTATTAGTACATGCAGAGTGATGCACGTGCATAACACCTCTTAATGTTTTACTACCTCTTGCCCTTCTTTGCCTCTTTCCTCTCTCCATTTCTGTTTCCTCTTCCTTCTAGAGAATCTAGCTCCCTATTTTGTAATGTATGTCTTTTATCCTTCTCTTTATATTATTTATAATTTAGATTTCTCATATAAGAGAAGCCATGGAATATTTGTGCTTCATGTCTGATTTATTTCATCAGTATTATGGTTTAAGGCATGTCCATTTTTCCTACAAATGCCTGAGTTTTATCTTTATTTATAGCAAAGTAGTTCTCCGTTGTATGTAAATACCACATTTTCTTTATCTGTTCATCTGTTGATGGACATATGGGCTACTTCTAAGATTTAGCTATTATGAGTTGTGCTATTATAAACATGGATATGCATGCATCATGGTAATATAATTTCTTTTTTTGGAGGGAGGTACCAGGAATCAAACTCAGGACCTGGCACTTGCAAGACAGATTCTGTGCCACTGAGCTAAACCCCTGACCCAAATATAATTTCTGTAACTCTTTTGGGGCCATCCCTATAAGGGGAATCACTGCTGATTTCCTATTTCATACTGCAACCTGTCCTGCCCTAGCCATGGCATTCTCTGCTGTCATTTTATTTTCCTTTTTCTTAAAAAAAAGCACTTATCTTAAACAGTACAAATTTATTTAATAATATATGACACATGATTAAAAATACAATGAATGTTAATTTTTAAAAAATATTGCCATAAAAGACACATTGCCATTAATATCCCCTAAAATACTCTCTCACACTTTAAACAGAGTTATTGGTGGATCTGGCCAGTTTCTAAAGCATTCTGGAAATCCCCTTCCATGAATGTCTTCTGCTATGTTGTTGTGACTGCCTCAATGTCTTGGATCAATTTCAAACATTTTATTTTCATGGTCATTTTGACTTTGGGAAGAGCCTGAAGTTACACACACCAGATCCAGTGACTAAGGAGGGCGAGGACACATAGTGATATCTTTAGGAACCTGGCTTTCCATTGGATGACACTAGGCAGCAGCATTCCCTGTGTCTTTTATCAAATCTGTGAAGACACTCATGAAAGATTTCCAGAAGTGCTTCAGAAAGCAGCAAGAACTGTGTGATATATTCTAAACAAGGAGGAGTATTTCGAGATGAATTGATAATACATTTTTTTACTCTAATAGATTTTTAATTTGAATTTTCATTGTACCTTGTGATTGTCCCAGAAGCTCTTGTCTCCTGCCTGCTATAACATAAGCACCATGAAGACATGGATCTGGTTTTGTTCACTGATGTTGCAATTACCAACAGAGGCCTGGCATGAGGCAAGCGCTCATGATGTATCTGCTGAATGAGCGAGACAGAGAGTGAGGAGAAAGCAGGCCAAATAATGCAGAGCTCACTGTTGAAAATGTCACCATGCTTTAAATAAAGAACATGGGCAGGAGATGCAAACCCTCACAATGAGTAGGGGCAGGCACTTAGAACACTGCACCAGTCAACCCTCAGCTCCCAGTCCTGGCTCACGCAGGCCCAGGACGCAATGTCCAGATCCTTCTGCTCTGCACTGACACTCAACAAGTCATTAGTGGCAACTGACAGGATAATAAGGAAGATTTGCTCAGCCTTCATGATGCTTAGATTCAAAATCCATTAATTGCAGATTCAATAACATCATAAGTCTGACTTTTTTTTTTTTATAAACCAGTCAGCTTTACAAATTAGGACTTGACATCTTGTCAAAGTAGCTGTTCATGATTGTTTGCCTGTGGAATTTTAGTTAAATATGAGGTCTATTTTTACTGAACTGGGAAAGCCTTGAAATTATTAGCATCACTTGGCCCATTAAACTTAACTAACAAAAGACATTCTCTAACACTAATTTCATTTGAGTCAAAATATAAAAATGGATTAAACATATAACTAAATCTCAAGCTTCCTCTTTCTTTTATTAAGTCCAACTTAAATGATATACTTTCCCTAAGCCAATATTAATTACTATGCTACATTGGTGTGGCTAATGTGAATATTTTACACTTATATTTAAAGTTTGGGAGCCGCCAAGATGGCTCAGCAGTCTAAAGCACCTGCTTAGGAAAGCTTAGGCAACTGCAAGGATTGTGGTTCGAACCCTGGCACCACATGCTGTGCCAGCGCCAACCCCAGGGCAGGCTGAGCTGGCTATAATACATACATACATACATACATACATGCATGCATGCATACATAAATATATAAATAAGTACATAAATACATACATAAATAAATTTTGTTTTGGTTTAGAGCTGAATTCATACAGCACTTATATTTAGTTTCATGTTTATCATAAAGATTGAGTTTTAACAAGATTCCATCTGTGATCTACCAGGATTTGAAACTAATTCCACATTGAAATACATATGGAAAGATTTTATCACACACACACAAAAAGAAACATGGTTAAAGTAATCTGAGAAAAAGCATGCGTGGGACCCACCTAGTTCCCATCACTGCATGAATAGGAGAGAAAGGGGCCAAAGGAATTTGATGGACACACAATCAGGCTGGTGTGTCATTACCATGTGTGTCTTTCTCTTTATAGGGCAAATATACACATGAGCTGATGCAAGGACAGGGTGTCAACAGCTGGGTGGTGGGTGCCAAGCATTTGCAGAAGTGCTCTTGCAGGTTCTGCTATATCGGACATGTGTTTGCAGTTCCAGGGGAATCACCTGGTTCCTGGGTTTCTATTACCCAGGCCACCCAGCACAACTGATGACTCTAATGAGTGCATCACAATGTTTATTATATTTAAAGCAATAACATAATTTAAATAATTTAAATCAATTATATCCATCACTCAGTTTTTATAGATTCTGAACAATACTCAAGTTTCTTTTAAAAATTCTGTCTCATAGCCACTAGCATTTACAAATAGCTTTACCCTGTGTGGTGGGCTTGGTGGCATACACCGATAATCCCAGCATGCTGGAGGCTGAGACAGAAGGATTGCAAATTCAAGCCCCACCTAAGCAATTTAGGAACTTAGTGACACCCTGCTAAAAAATAGATGGATAGATAATAGATAGATAGATAGATAGATAGATAGATAGATAGATAGATAGATGGATGGATGGATAGATAGATAGATAGATAGATAGATAGATAGATAGATAGAATAAAGAAAAGGGAGGGGCTGGGGAGATAGCTCCATGGCACAAGTGCCTGCTGGCAAGTGCAAGGTTGTGAGTTTGAACCCTGGTCCCACGAAAAAGAAAGAAAGAAAGAAAGAAAGAAAGAAAGAAAGAAAGAAAGAAAGAAAGAAAGAAAGAAAGAAAAGAAAAGAAAAAAGAAAAGGGCTGGGATATAGTTCAATGTGAAGATCCTCTGTTCAATCCCTGCTATCACATACCAACTAAGAAAAAATCTTAATACCACCACCCCATTTTAGTTGATTCTTGGCAAATGCTTTAAGACCTATGACCACCAAACACCATATACATTTTTCACTGCAGGGAATTGAATAAAAGTGAGTTGCTGGATAGTTTCTCCTTCCTAGCAGTGATTTTTTTCTGTTGAAACATTATTCTGTAGCTTTGAGATTTTCCAAAGATCAAACAAATACCAATCTAGGATCTTGTCAAAAAAAAGAATTGGTCTACTTCCAACTTCAAATTTTGACAAAGCACAACCTATGACACAGTAAATAGGGCATCTATATTTTCCCTTGTTACAAGGCATAAGCCTAAAGACCAGGCTGTTACGTACCACCTACTGACCAAGTAAGGTCTACAAAAGGAATTAACTCTGATGTTCTATGACATGAGTTTTACTTTTAATAATTGCTCTTTAAAATTATTTCTATATGTGACATATGAAAATCTTGAAAGATAATTTCATGCATTTGATTTTCTAATGGGATATGTTAGGCAACTTCTCCAGTCTCCAAAGTCAGAACACTTTTAAATTTAAGAGGACCCACTAGCTAACAATGTATCAGCCCTTGTGTTAAAAAATTTGCAGCTACTATCACATTTCCTGAAGAAACAATTATATTCTTTATGGGACCTGTTTCACCTTGTTTGACACTGTTACATCAGTGAAAATTTTATGCAATTAGCTAGAGTTCATTTGAAGTGGTATCCCCCAAGGAAACCTGGTTGGAAGCTACATTTTAAGATCATTTGTATTTTATAGGAAAGGAGTTTCACATGAAGATCTATCAGGATTTCAGCATGCGTCATGCAGCTTAGTCTAACATATGACAGTTGACACCATTGCTGAACTGCCAAATGTGCTCTGGGCTTCCAGCAGAAAAACTAAGCTTAACTTGTACCAGACCTGCATTAGCCCAGTGAGTGAGCACTGATCAGAGATAGTTTGATTATTTTGTGCAGCGCTTTGGAAGTTTACAATATATCTTTTATGTTTTTGTTTTCTTCCCCCAGTAACTGGGAGCAAAAATCTGTGGTCCTTCCTATTGAAAGGATGTGGTTAATGAAGACTCAGAGAAGTTGAAGCTTGTGCAGGAGATAAATACAAAGGAAGGAAGAAGGAGAGTCTTCGAATCACACATCCTGGGTGCCTCTTCCCATACCATGCTCCCTTCTAATCAGTGTGAGGCGGAAGGTGAAAGCTGCTCCACATCCACCACCATGGAGGCATGAGGGTCTTGCTATAATGCAAATCTTGAACATCACTCAAAGGCCGTGAATCGAAGGCTTGGTCTCCATTCTATGGCACTGCTTGGAGAAAGTAGCACAGTTGGGAGATGGGACTAGCAGAATAAAGGTAGAGCACAGGAGGCCTGTGTTGAAGCAGACCTTAGGATCCCAATCTCTCTCTCTGTCTGTTTATCTCTGTCTCTCTGTCTCTGTATCTCTGTGTCTGTGTCTCTCTGTGACTTTCTGTTTCTGTCTCTGTCAGTCTCTCTCTCTTTCTCCCTGGTTGCCATGCGGGAAACAGGCATCATCTGCCGTAAGCTCCCATCATAATTTTCTGCCTCACCACAGGGCCACAGCAACAGGGCCATACAGCCATGGCCTGATACCTCTGAAAACACGAGCCAAAATAAATGTCGCTTATTGAGTTAATTGTATCAGGTATTTTGTTATAGTAACACAAAGCTAACCAGTGGTGAGTTTGCAGTATATCCTCTGAGATACGATCATGAAATAATCTCAAAACCAAGATGAGTACTGCTCCACTTAGAAAATGCACTGCAATGAAAAATAAGGACATTATTTACAAATGCTCTGAGGAATTACTTTGCTCGAAATTCTATTTTTAAAATATTTTTTCCATTATTAATGTACTTCAGTACTACTGTTTTCCCCTGAAGGATTTCTGGGAGAGAAAAATATTGACTTACAGAGCCAAAATTAAATCACATGCAAATTAATTTTAAATATTACCAATAAAGTTTCTGATCTGTAGTAGCTTTGTAGCCCACAGATGATAGCAGTAGCCTTCCTCCAGTAGGCAGAAAATTAAAGGAAGCAAAACAGAAGATTAAAGGAGCAAAATGAATGCTCTTTAAATCTAGTGCCTCTCAGCAGTCACAACTACGGTGAAGTGAAATCAAGAATCATCTTTGGAGAGAGGCTTAAGAGGCCCAATAGTGAGGATAAGTAATGTCACAGTACAATTGGAAAATACAAATGAGTAGGAAAAAAATCCATAATAAATAACCTACAAAAATAAAGACAGGAACAGTATTACTGCTGTAATAGTCACAGGCCCCAGTGTGGCTACATATAGCACCATTACTGAGCCTCTGTTTAACATTTTGATATTCATTCATCATGGGTAAGTTTGCATTACTCTTGAGGTTTGAAAATAATTGCACAAAAATCCTACTTGCAGATTTTATTTTTTAAATCCTAACATTGGCTGCCAACAATATCTGAGAACCAGCAACTATAGAGAAGAGAACCTGAGATGAAGAAGTGGTGTGATCCTTCTGACCAAGCTTAGGATCTACAGTTCTCCTTTGTATCAAATCAGGGAAAGGCAAAACCCTGGGTTACTGCAGTCTGAATGGAGAAAGAGCCTTAGGGGCAACCTGTGTGCTCTGCCTCATCTCTTTTCCACAGCCACCTGGAAAGGGGAATGGTTATCTCTAAACTATAATGGGGAGATTTCATTCAGAAAGGTTGACCAGCTTGAGGAAGTGGTAGAGGTGAGGCTGCATACATCTTTTTTTACCTCAGAGACCATGGCATTTTATCCTATGAAATGGCCTTCAAAAAATTTCTAGTTCAGAAGTACTTGTGGGGTCAGGGGAGATAGCTCAGTACAATAAGCACTTGCTTGGCAAAGTTCAAGGGCCTGAGTTCAATGCCCAGTCAGAGAGAGAGAGAGAGAGAGAGAAAGAGAGAAAGAGAGAGAGAAGTACTTGTGACATGGAACAAATACTTAGGCTAGTATGGCCTTTTGGGACCAGAAAATTTTTCAAGCAAAAAGAAAACAGGAAGCCATACACCATACTGGTAAAGTTCAGAGAAATTAGTAATTCCAAGTGAAGCTGGGATTGTGAGCAGAGAGACCAATAAGGCTTGAAGATATTTTGAATTCACAGTAAGCCCGATTTATTTATTTTTTTAATAAGCCTGATTTAAACAAAGGCAAAATAACAACTTTGATATCAATTGAAACTATCAAGTTCTCTCTGATGCTTACAAGAAGCAAGGATAATACTTAGGATATCCTTTAACTTATTCTATCATCTGTATTCTGTATGTCATTTTATTTTGAAAGATTTTATAAATTTGCTTTTGTTTTGCAAACATATGCCATTGTCTCTAGGTTGGCATGAGGCACCAAATACACAGACTGTAAATGTGCTTCGATTTTGGACTGAAGACTTAAATATTTCAGGAATTTTTGTAGTAAAGTTTCAAAATCTAATTATACAAAACAGGAAAAAAAAATCCAACATTTTATTTTATGATTTGGGCATCAACAAGACTCTACTTTTACTTCCACCAGACAGGAAGATGAATTAAAGTGGGTGAAGTTTCAATAAAGAAGTGATTGCCGCATGTGGTGCCCAAGACAATGCACTGCACAGCATGAATCAGTGAGAGCCCAGCTCCCCGCGCTGAAGTCCATGCTGGGCCAACGCAATGCCTCCCATGTGCTGTTCCCTCCAGCGAAGGAGTGCAGCGTGGAGTCTAGGGTAGATCTGCTTCAGGGAGATGTCTTACTCTTCTCTTGTTGCTGGGACAAATACCCGACATTCAAAATGAGGGAAGAAAAGGTTTATTTAGCTCACAGTGACTGGAGGTTTCAGTTCATATTCCGCTAGTTTCAAGGTAGACTTCCGTGGCAGAGGGCAATTTTTCATGGCGGCAGCTAAGGGCAAGAGAGTAAGAGAAGGGATGAATAGCAGCAGCTCCAGCAGCTAATGTCTTTTCCTTCCTTATCTGAAATGCAAATCACCTGCCCAGAGGAGATACAACACCCACACCCACAAAAATCAGTCACAAATTCCAGGAGCCACACCTTGAGTGCATGAGGCTTTGGGGGGACACCTATGCACAAACCATAACAGGAGACCCAAGACTCCTCTGACCACCAGCTATGAGTCAAGGAGTCCAGAAATCTTAGGGAGCCTTCTGGCTGTGGAATGAGGTCTGGGATGCTGCTCGTCAGCTTGCTTCCCTCTGTCCTTCATCCAGAGCCAGTTTTCCAGTGCAGCATGACAAAGTCCCCACGCTTCCTGGCTGTTCCCACCCCTCCTTTCGTCTTCTCCCTATCTTATCAGTCCACAAGATCCTCAAATCTCTAATCCTGTTGTAGCGTTTGCTTCTCCAAGGACCTGGGTTAACATAAAACATAAACATGGAGGGGGAAAATGATCATAACTTTTCTTAAATTTTATATTTATTTCTAAGTTTTAGAGCTTCATACATCTCTTTTGATGTGGTATGTGCTCAACAAAATTTGTGAAAAGAAAAATGAATCAATGAAAATTATAATAAAATTAGTAGAACATACATTTTCTAATTACTAGTAAGTCTTACATACTCTAATCTTACAGCATTTTGTTCATAGAGGATAAGGAATACGCTTAATGGAATCTTTACTTTCCCAAATTATATATTTATAATAATAATTGGAACCCAAATACATTAAAGATACCACTGCTGTGTAGACAGATGACATCCATGTACAATACTAAAAAAAAATCACAAATACTTCTGTTACCTCCTTTTCTTTACCTTGTCATTTGTAGTACGGTCATGTTCTGAACATGTGGCTTAGAACCAATCTTCATATTTCAGAATAAAATAAAAACCTCAAATCTATCGTGTCACCAACCGAGTGTAACTGGCAACTGTGTCTTTGCCCTCCTGGTAACGGGCCTTTGATCCTCTCTGGCTATCCTAGTATGCTCTCCAAGAGCCCAGTGTTATGGTAGTTTAGTCTAAGCAGAAAATAAACATTCCTTGAGTGCTTACCTTATGGTTTTTAATAAAGTGCTTTCTCACTCCCATACAAGCTAGACAAAGTTAATTAGATGGGATATGAGAAGCTGTTCCCTGTCCTCTTTCCCCTCCAAGCACTAATTAATATTAATGAGTAAAGGGATAAAATTACTGACTACTCCTATAATTGTACTCATGGATCATTTCCATAGGGCGAGCCTGAAATCCAGATAAGTAAGACTTAACTGTGGTCTATCAACTGGGAGAGACGTGCCAGATCTTGCGGTAGACTTCACAGAGACTCCTGATGGGAGGCCATTTCCACCTTTAGGGAAGAGGATTAAGAGAGTTATTGTGTGAAAACTGATTGGTTTTCAGTGATAGGTTCCCTCCCCTTTCCCTTCCTTCTTATTGTTTTTTCTCCCCCTTTCTCTCCAATTTGGCAGAGAAAAACAGTGAGATTTGGGGTCCTGTCATGCAAATTGTTTTAACTCTTTCACATTCAAAGCCTTCTTTTATCTCAACCCTTTTTGAGGAAAAGAAGATAAAAGATATTTTTGCTCTTGAACTGAAGCTCTTGAAGGAGGAGGATGTCAAAGAGTATGATAAAACAGAAACCCACTCTGCAAAATGAAAGAGGATTTCGAGATTTGTCAGCAGCAAGGTTCAGCTCCTCTGGCTGTTCCTGCAGGCAGCTCAAAGTCATCCTCTGCTCCTGTTTCTAGTCCAGTTTGAGGTAGGAAGGTGTCTTCTGCTTGTTAATTAGGCTGGTAAGACTTGGGACAAAGAGGAACCCTTGGTCTCCAGGGATTCACCTCCTGTGGCTTAGCCACCTCTGCTCCCACACAGTTCTCACAGATCCAGAGAAAGCTACTGCCACCAAACACTAACAGAGGCATTCTGGGAGCTCTGAGAAGTAGGAAATGATTTTCAGAAAATGGAAAGATAGGCATCTATTAAAAGACAATCTGTTGTGTTAGGATTAAAACAAAAATAATTTGTTGCAAAGTGTGTCCTTGTAAAAGCTACACTTCTATTTAGTCAGAAGCCTTATAAACAGTCGGAAGGTCTCACATATACATATTCAGAAGGTTTTAAGCATTTTGGTCAGTCAGCTCTAAGGCTGACTGACAGAAACAGGGAAAGTATAAATCTCAATTATAAGTCAAAGATCCAGCCAGATGTATGGGGTGACAAGTTTCCACAATACTTGAACTCGGCCTGCCTCCCTCACAAATGCCTCTGTGTCTCATTCTGGCCTCTTTAGGAAAGCTGCACATAAATGAAAGAAATACTAAGCAGCTTGGGGACAGAGTTTATGGACAGTCCCAGGATTTTCTATAAAGCAATGCAATGAGGCGTGGCTGATGCAGCCACAAGAACAGGGCGTCCCACAGCCCCACCACACAGGCTTCTCTGGTGGCCATGGCTGCACAGGAGGAGGCCTAGAGTAGGAAGGCTGTGGAGCTTCTTTCCTGGTGAGGTGGCGTCAGGGAATAGACCTTGCTAGCCATCCGCAGAGCCTGCTGCCACTGTGATAGTTCTCCCTGTCCCTTGCTTCCCCCAGAAGGGCTTGGAACAAATGGCCAGGAAAGAGAGTCAGCACTTCGTCTCATTTTTGATTTCTTCTTAATGCTGTTTGGACAAAACTGGATCAGGGCTCACAAGTCAGATCGGACTCCATATTCCCGAAAAAAGAGGGATTGTGCCAAATGTACCTTTATTTACATTAAATGCGGATGAACTGGGCATTCTCTTTCCAGAAATATTTTTTCTCTATACCATGATATAATAATTCGTAACAGTGTCTATGGAGTGAGAGTTAGCTACACAAGTAACCAGCAACAAAGGCAAATTTCAGGGGCCCAAGAATCTTTAATTTCTATCCCTTTGTGCACAGTTAAAGGCAAGCTTCAAAAAGTAAGTGATTGCTCAAGGGAAAACACAAGATGTACTTAAGTGAATGACATAACCCTGTTCCTTTTAAAAATATAAAATGATAAAAGCCAGCCTGGG
>PVKN010035142.1:0-11691 GCA_004027915.1 Capromys pilorides | reverse complement strand
TGTTTTGGCCCTAACCCTTCAAGGTCTGTGAGGACTCAGGGCATAAGAGAACCTGTATTGCTATAGCCTACATTTACTGTTCAAGGAGATTATGGGGCCACAGAGGAAAGTAATAGACAATGTGTAGTGTGCCTAAGGAGAGTCACCTAGAGAGCAAACATTCTCTTAGGCTTTCACAGAGAGCAAATTGGTCAAGCAATGACTGTGACTCATTCAGGTGGCTGACACTGACAAAAGACCTACAAAACGCTGTGCATGGTTTCAGGATAAATCCTGAGGAGATCTGACTGACGTTGTCAGATACAAAAGTTACATTTTATTGTAATATAGGTCTTGCTTTACCTTGGTCTTAAACATCCAGCAGAAAAGTCTAACCACGAGGCATAAAAAATAAAGCCATATTAGTATGCTGAGCTGTAAAAGTCTCAAGTCAACAGCTTCCAATATTGCCAATTCTGCTAATAACCCACTACTATTATGGACTATTGTACTATATATGCAACTACTTTGTCTTTGTTCAATGAGAGGAAAGATTTGTACTAACAGTGCTTAGGCAAGATATGTCTACATCTTGCACTGTGAACAACTACTATGAAGACAACAATATGCACTGTATTAATTATTGTAACTGTCCTAGTAACCTGTCTGAAACTGCCTCACCGCTATTTCTTTCCATTAAAATTAGTAAAAAAAAAAACCCAACAAAACAAAGCACTAGATATAGATTAATCTTTCTGCACCCCCCCCCCCCCCCACTCTGCATGTTGCAGAGGTGATTTCAGGGCTCCTGCTAAACCAGCTCACACTACTCTCATACTTGCCACCATTCTCACAGTCACTCGTCCCTGAGTGACTTCCTTCTTCATGAATTAATAAAACCTTGGGTTTGGTCTTTGTCCCAGTTAGCTATTGTTCTGACTGGACTTAGGATCCCCTTGGCTCCCCATAACTACAAATACGCCTTGGTGTCTTTATTCTCACCATGTTTTGAACTGAAAGTGGTAGATTGGAATTAACTTATTAGAATTCCAATAACTTTCCCATGGGACCACAAATGTGGACTTTTCTGGACTATGATGAACTTCACAGGACTTTTTTGTAAATCTGAATGTCAATTCTACTGTCTCTCTCCCTGACCTGACTTTGTCATGTGGTGGAGCGGTCAGGACAAACTGCCAGGTTGCTACTGGTTTCCCCTGAGTCTAATGGTGTGGGGAAAGGGGGAAGGGGCACACTGTCAGAGTAAGGGTGGCCTTGAGATTCTATCTGTGTTTATTTTCATGGCTACATTCCAGAAAAGGACATATTTATTCTGTGAACTTCAGTCTTTATCTATAAGATGGGTAAGCTGGTTTTAGTAATAGAATTATTGTGAAGATTAAATGAAACATTTATGAAACACTCAATACAGCATTTGGCAGATGTTCAGAAAGAGAACTGTATTAAGGTTATTGTTATATGTTCTAGAAACCAGTGGCATCCTAAAAATTTGTTGTCATGATCATTCTGATGATGGAGAAAGAGTGAACATAAGCTCTGTGTTTTCTTTCTAGAGCTTATGAACAAAAGCTGTGACCACCTGGCTTTCTCCCTTCTATGTGACCATGTTACTGATTTTCCCTCTGTTTTTCTGCCATCATTGTTTCTTGGAAAAACAAACCTGTGTCCTGCTGGAACAATTGAGAAAGAGGCATTGGGAGGCTCTAGTACCACTGTAGGGGTCCCAATTAAGCCTGACCCTCTGCTCTCCTGCAGACTTAGCCAGACCTCAGAGGAAGTCACTGGAAGTCTGCACACCTCAGAGCTAAAATTTAATAGCACAGATGTCCTAGGGATATTTTGAAAGCAGCAGCTTATTTTCCAATGAGAGTTTCCCCAGATATAACAGGCATATTTCAAAGAGGACCCTTTTTTGTTGGAGTTCATTGTTCAAACTACATAGTTTTTTTTTTTTTTTTTTTTTGGAGGTGGGAGGCAAGAATTGAATCCAGAGCCTTACACATGCAAGATATGTGTTCTACCACTGGGCCACTGAGTCACACCCTAAGCCTTCTTATAATAGTGCTCTACCTAAGAATGTCAGCATCAAAAGTCTTTGAGGAGTGATCTGCTTCCAACCTATCTTTTAGATGAAGTCATTATCAACCAAACTGTCTGGTGCTCTGCCAAGTGTATTAGTCTGCTACACAACACAATATCGCAATCTAGATGGCGTTAGTAACAGAACATTTGTTTTCTCACAACTCTGGAGGATGGAAGCTCAGGATTAAAGCACAAGCATGGCTGGATGCTAGTGAGGACTTCCTTTCTGATTTATAGGTAGGTGCCGCTCACTGTGTTCTCACCTGCCCTTTTGAGTCACTGAAACAGAGTAAGCTCTCTGAGTCTCTTCTTAAAAGAATACTAATTCTACTGATCAGGGTCCTACTTTGATGACCTTACTTAACCTTAGCTACTTATTTCTTCCTTCTGAATACTAGGCTTAGGCTTCAGCATATAGATACGCAAAATGTTCAGTCCATCACACTTACAGTCTTCTGCTGCTGGGTCGTCTCTGTCTGGAATGGCTTTTGCTGTACTTCCATCCAGTTCTTGCTACTGAGGATGTCATCTCTTCCCACACAATATTTTCTGATTCTTTCCCCATTCTTCCTCCAGTTGGGGGTTGGAAATTCCTTAGTGTTATAGTTTGGGGATTTCAAGGGGACTAATACAATACGGGACACATAATTTGTAAAATTATTTTATAATAGTCACCCAAATAGTCACAAACAAAGAGTGCAGGAAATCTGTTCACATGCTAAGACCACAAGAATCTAGCTCACAGCCTGGATCCCAAAGCAGTGATATACATGAGTTTAGCTAAAGACCTAGAGTCCATAATAGTCCCTCCATAAGTCCAGCTAGAGGCCTAGAGCCCATGACAATATCTCATGTGGTCCTGTTTCATGGATTTGCACTGGGAAGGCCCAAAGGTCCATGGTGGAAGCTAGAAAGTCTGTTTCAGCAGGATGAAGGATCTGTGCTATAACATGGAGGGATCTACACTGGAGTCAGGAAGAAATGCTCAAAGCAAAAATCAGAGTTTCCCTGAAAAGATACCACAGCCATTCTTAGTGATAGTGTAGTCCTGAGTTCCTCCAACAATGAGGACAGGCAAGCTTTTATCAGGAAAGCCACCAGTTCCTCCAGGATATTGAACAGTACACCATCTTCCTCACTGGTGCCAGGAAGTGATGGTCAGAGTAAGGACTAGAGCTCCCCCAAAGTGAACCATAGCCATTCTCAGTGACCAAGTCCTGAGATCCTTTGATGGTGAGAACAGCCAAGTTCATCAGGAAAGTGAACATGACAAGCTCTTCAAGAGAACCAATAGCTCAAGGGAACCAGCAGCTCCCTAACAGCTTCTTCTCTTCTGAGCTTTGCCTCTCATGCTGCCAGCAACATCCTCAGGTTGGCCTCCCACACCCAGCACCACATGAGTTCAGTTTAGCTAGGTGATGCAAGTTGACCATCAGTTACCAATCTATCATACCCAGGTTTGTTTTGAGTTTACATTATACATCCTCTCCATCTTCCCATTTCTCCCCTCCTATACTTGTACCAGCCCACTTTCTAGGCCTTTGGCTCCTCATCCTGGTTGTGCAGAATTACTTGTAGAGATTTTGAAAGTTCAGATACTTACCTCGATTCTAGACCTATGAAAGAAAATTATTTGGTTCTGAAGATTGAGGTCATATTGACATGTGCCGATGGGGGTGAAATCCCTTGAACTGAGCTCCAGACTCAAAATGTCATCAGCAGGGGCAGAACATGGTGCGGTTCTGTGCTTGGTGTTATTTAGTAGCCTTGTGCTGGCATTGCCTACCCTCCCTTGTATCAGGGTTCCAGATACAATGTTTTGCACTCACCATTATCTAGTGCCATAGAATTTTCACCTTCTTTAAAGGAAATTTAGCGCTCATAAAGAAGTCTGTTATATTATGTTCTATGCCACGCTCCTGGCCACAAGTAATGTTTCTATTTCATAGATTTACATATCCTTGTTATATGATATGAAAGGAATCATACAATATGTGATCTTTTGAAGCTGGCTGCTTTCACTTAATATTTTTTTTCATGTTATGGCTGCCTCAGCCTGCCCTGGGATGGGGCTGGCACAGCATGTGGTGCCGGTGATTGAACCACAGTCCCTGCAGTTGCCTAAACTTGCCTAAGCAGGTGCTTTAGACCACTGAGCCACCTCTCTGGACCTGTCACTTAATATGCTTTTAATATTCACCCATCTTGGAGCATGTATCAGTGTTTCCTTCCTTTTAATGGTGGAATAATATTTTACTCATGAATGCACTACATTTTTTATTCATTTGTTTGCTGATGAACATTTAGGTTGTTTCTACCTATTGGATATTGTGAGAAGTACTGTCATGAGTATTCACATGTAAGTTTTTGTTTGAATGATTATCATTTTTATATAGCATTAAAGATAATTATTAATATTTTACTTTACTCATGAAGACTAAATTAAGCTTTAGAGATTTTACCCATTAAAGTCATATATAGCTGATAAGTCACAAATGGGGAAAACAAATGCAGGTTTCCATCTCCAGTTTCTCAGCAATATGCGCCTGGCTCCAAGGAGTCAGATCTGGGTCACTTGACAACCTTGAAATTATGCTTTCACATTTTCTATTCTCAACTTTGGAGAAATGCTTTCCCAGCTCCAAAGACATGTTAAGTCTGACATGAGTGTGTTCATTCTGTGACTTCCCTTCTGTTTCAGAGGGATAGGTCTTGAATTGATCAAATAAGATTTGTATGAATAGTTTCTTGAGCAGTCTTTGGAAAAGGATTGCCTAGACCATGTCGATTCTTTAAAAATATGAATATAAACCTTGAATCACCATTATGAGAAATAGCTCCTCCCTTTACACTGTAAAGGTAACTTCCTCCCAGAATCAACTTTGTCACATTTGTGGGTTGCGGGATTTATAGGTGCTCACTTTTGTGATCAGTCAAACATAAATGAGAAAAGAAAATGGTGGTGTTGCAATCAGTCACCTTCAGATCTGAGGGAAATGAAAGTAAATGATGGGAGCCAGAAAGAAATGACAAATTGTTCAATAAAAAGCCAGTGAAAAAAGGTTCTTGAGGGGTCTAGCAGTTACTGAAAGCCCAGAGAGAAAACAGTTCCCACTGACGAGCAATCTGACAAGATCCAGGCAGTCTGGGAGCCCACTGAAGAGCAATCTGACAAGATCCAGGCAGTCTGGGAGCCCACTGAAGAGCAATCTGACAAGATCCAGGCAGCCTGGTGGATCTCTGAAGTGCTACTTTTGCACTAAGCCAAGGAGAATGTGGTGTTCTGCCATTGGTCAGAATTGGAATACCGAGTGCCTGGGGGAGGAGGGTCTGTTTGAATCTCTGGCAAAATGTCCTGACATCCCCAAGAACCAAGTGGCCATCTGAGGCTTTTGAGAGGTGAAGCTACATAAGCCAGGCTTTTGCCAAATACTAAGTCAAGTTTACCTTTGTTGCACAAGCAGTCATCCCCAAATAGGGACTACAAATAAGAAGACCAATTATTTCTCATAGTTTCTATGGGCCAGGAACTGGGAAATAACTCAGTTGGGTAGCCCTGTTCAGGGTATCAGATGTAGTTATGGTAGGCCAGCTGCAGCTGGCTCTGAAGGAGGCTCAGGGGTACAGGAGCCTGGGGGTCTGGCCAACATGCCTTCTTCTTTAGGGAGCCTCAGGGCTTCTCCATGTGGGCTCTTCATGGAAAGCAGCTAAAGAATCCCTATAGAATGGCAGCCTTGAACTTCTTACATGGCAGCTCCATGTCTCAAGATGAGTATTTCAAGAGGGACCCAAAGAAATTATGTCATATTTCATGACTTTGCCCTGGGATGTCGTATAATACTACAATGATCGTATCCTTTTAGTCAAGGCAGTCAAAAGCCCTGCTCATGTTCAAGTAGAGGGAACTTGGATTTCATCTCTTGTTGGGAAAGCAGTAAGGTTCTGGAAGTGCGTGTGTGACTGAAAATATTCTTGTAGCCCTTTTTTTGAAAATGCAGTCTATTACAGCAAATAGGGTGGACGTGTGTGCGCGTGTGTGTGTGTGTGTGTATGTGTAACTTTCATGTTTTGTTCTTCCTTATTCTTCAAATTCCTCTACAGTATGCGTGAATGATCATAGGAAACCTCAGTGAGGAAAGAGGGACGACAGGGAAGTCCCTGGTGCAGTCATGGAGCCATAGAGTCTGAATGCTGCCATTCATTCTCTCACCAGATACTTACTGAATGTCTGCATGTCGCATGCTGCTGTCAGATATTGATAATTAGCACATCAGTGGATGGCTGGATGACTGCGCTCATGTGGCTTCCATTGTACTGGGACATTTATTAACCATGCTCTGCATACCAGGCTGTGTTTTAAGCACTTTGTATGTGAGATTTCATTTGATTATCACAGGCATTCTACGAGGTAACATAGTAACCCCCATCTTATTCTAGAACATGCAGAACAAATAATTTGCCCAATGTCACATAACTAGAAGGAGGCAGCATCTCCTGGGAACTGTAAGGGAATTTTAAGGTCATGTAGTTCACTCCTTTATTTCACATATGTGAAATATGTGGGCTCAGGGGTGGCAGGTGGTGAGATGATTTGCCCAAGATCAAATGGCTGGTTAATGCCAAGAGTGGGACTACATTATCTTCCAGAACGTGACTGCTTTTATTGTGACCCTAGATTCTGTGAGCAGAGTTCTCTGAAGGATGGAGGTTTAGCTATCCTTTTTGATTCTTTATCTTGATTAATAGTTCTCTGGGGACACAGACTGCTTTCACTACTGCTGTTTTTGTCTAATCCACCGGTTGATAGCCTTGTCCTGGCCTCCTCCGGTGGAAGAGATGCTTTCTTATATCCATGAAGCATGTTTTCCAGCTGAACACTGACTTCCTCCTCTGAAGGTACAACCACACTCTTCCTGCTCATCTGTGGAACAAATGCTCTTGTGGGTTTCTGGGGCTACCATCACCTTTGTCAATTTCGTCTCCTTCCTCACATCCATGAGTATGATTCCCTAGGGAGATGTCTCCCAAGAGACACTGCAGGCATAAAATGCTCCCTCTCAGCAGTCATGGGAGGGAGAGGACACCAGGATTTATGTTCTGTGCATCTCTGTCCCAGGTAGGACCCTCTAGGTCACCAGCTGCCTTTAAACTGGAGATAACTTGAGACAAAGGGAATAAAACAGGACAACAAATGTCCCACCATGGAGCTGCTGAGGGAACTGCAGAGTAGAGCTATGGAGTTTCAGCCTGGCAGTTAGAATTTAGTTGTATCTCCTCCAATTTTCCAGTTCAGTTCTCACTTCATACATCATAATTATTTTAATAAATATGACTCATTAAATAAATAAATGTGATTTAGTTTATAAGTTTTTATAAGATATTTCATTACAATGAATCTACTAATTCAAACAACTATAAAGAAAACCTATCAGCACCAAGAGTACTCCTCTGCAAAACATTCTCTCTTTTTAAGGATCATCTTGATTTGAGAGCAGGCAAAGAATGAATTGAAAGAAAGACCATTGAGGGGGTTGGCGGACAGAGGTTAAAATCACAAACTCTCCCTAACATGAAAAGAGCTGTCATATACAATTGCACAGTTGTGCACTGTGGAGGGCTATCATATCCTAGGAGTTCCTAATAGCAAAGCAGACATTATTGATTTATATGTTGGTTACAAAAATTTTACGACAGATGGGCAGATTCTGTTCTGGTATAACCAATATACAACAAAACAGCGTCGAACAGAATGAGGCAAGATATGAGGAGAAGGTGCCTGTTCTAATTAGTATGATAGTGATACCTATGGCCTGGATTATGAGAGCCTAGTCCTGCACAAGTCATGGGCCTCGGATAAAGAAACTAAAATGCAAGGTAATGCGGAGAAACTGGCACAGCTGATTTCAGGACCTTGAATATCTAAGAGTTTTATAAATTAGAACACCATGGCAGTGCTTCTCAAACTTGACTATATACTATAATCTCTGTGGAGACACCTAGGCTCTATCCCTGCAGATTCTGATTCAGCTATTCTGGGCTGAAGCCTGATTATTGGTAGATTTAAGATTATTCTATAATTCTAATGAGCAGCTAAGGTTATGAGCTACTGCATTATGTGTTGGACAGGTGATAAAGAGATAGTTATGTAACTGGGTGAGTGGGTGACTAAGTGCATGGGCTGCATGGATAAATGAAAGCGTGACTGGATAAAGGAATTGGTCACAGAGGTCATGGCCTAACATGGCTTTTGTGACCAGATATATGCTCATTCTCATACACATTCTCGCTCATTGTGCCTCAATTCCTTGCCCTCTGTGATTATTAATCTCCATTACCAATTTGGTTGTCTTGAGAGATGTCTAGGTTAGTAAAACACACTGCTGGGCATGTCTGTGAGGTGTTTCCAGAGACAGCTGATATATAGACAGCAAACTAGAGGGAGCAACCCACCTGGAATGCTGGTGGGATCGTCCAGTAGGGCAGAGTCCCAGACGGAACAGAAGCAGGAGAGGAGCAAGGCTGCTAGTGCAGGCTTTCTGGCTCTCTCACTTGTCTGCTTCCTTGCTACCATGAGACGAGCAATTTGCTCCACTGTGCTCTGACCCAAAATAATGGAACCAGCGCACCATGGACTAAACCTCTGAAGTTCTGAAGCAAAATAAAGTTTTTTCCTTTAAACTGTTTTTCTCATCTGTTTTGTCATAGTGACAGAAAGCTGACTAACACACCCTCTGTGCTCAAGCCACACTGCATTTCAGGCAGCCCTTCTAATGCAGTAATCTGCAACTCTGGGCCCTTTGATTTCCTTTTCCTCTTAATTGGAGTGGGCTTTCTCTTTCTGTTTGTTTGGTTAACTCCTACTAAGGTTTCTGAGTAATCTTTTAATAATCTACTTAAAGATTATTTTGTCCTGGAAGACTCCGGGTTCCTCTAGATCTTATTTCAGATTCTTTCCTCCACACTTCCACAGCTTATATTCTTCTCCATCAGAATACCTACAGCATAGGATTACACACTGGGCTCAGAGGGGAGAAAGGGAGAAACCTAGTGGCTCATTTATCATAGTGTCCACGTGTGTGGCCTTACACTAATTCAAGAACTTAAGGACAAACAAGTTGACAGAAAAGATCTGTGGATTATCTCTTGCTAGACAAAGACTGTGATGTTCTTGGAGGGTGATTCTTGCCCTCATCCTGCTCTGCAGGTGCTATTTAAATCTGTGTTGTGTCAATACATCAAGTTCTTACCAAGAACAGCTTTCCCTCTGTCCATTCAGATCAGGACCAGAGAATCCCCCAAAGGCCAGAAAGGCGAGGGGAGATATTCAGATTAGTTCTGCTGTGGCTATTTAACTGGGAGTGATTCACCTAGAGTCACCTAGTGATTAAATGGTAGACCTAGGACATGGATTCAAAGTGTGATGGCCCTAAGCCCAGCTGTCACCCATTTAAAGTTTCTCTGGAAAACTCTCCAAATTTTAAAGTTTGACCCATTCTCCTTTCAGAGCTGAGGCAAAGTCCTGATTTGAAGCCATCAGTGAAGATGGAGGTTGAAGCAGTCGCCAGCTTTTCTGTGTGTTGCCTCCTAGATGTTGCTGTTGTTATGAGCATAGTTACTATTGCACAACTCCTAAAGACTAAGTCTATTTGTGGGCTACAAAAAATCCATTTGGAAAATTTGCTCACTGAATAATGTTGAAAATTCCTCCACCAATACACTCTGATGGAATGGTGGCAGAAAGGGAAAAATCAGTAGCTAAGAGAAGATTGTTGTGCTAGAAAATTACCAATGTCTGGACTGAGGAAAGAAAGTGAAGGGTCTTTATTTTTGAGCCAGAGAATGAGCTACTCATTTCTTGGGGAGGAACTGTAGGAAGCATATGAAAATATGAATATGGTTTTTAGATTGGAGACCAAGGTACAGAATGAACTCATCCACACATTTTATTTGAGATGCTTGGTAGTTTTTATATACAGAGGTCACTACACCAGGGTTATGAGAGCTCACCTAGAAGAGGAAGATCAACACTAGACTCTCCTTCCATGAAGTATCAGTAAAAAGGGAGAAAGCAGTGGCTGCCCCTTTGAGACAGATCCAAAGCCCGCGTGCCTGCAAGCCTTGCTGTCCTCTTACTGCTCTCTTGGGCCCTGCTGACCTGTGAGGTATGATAGGCTCTGGAGGGACAACAGGTCCTGAGCCTCCCAGCCCCTGCATGGTGCTTATTTTGGAATTGTACTCTTCCTGCGTCATGATTCTTGTGTGCTTGACATATCTTCCAGCATGTTACCAAGCTTTCTGAAGGCTAGGGATGCATCTCATTCACTTTTGTAATCTGAGAGTTTATTCATGCTCTGATACATAGCAGCCCTTCATAATATTCTTGAATGAGTATTTCAAAATCTAACTTAATAGTCTCATAATATTTTCTCTCATAAATTATTCAGAGTCTTGATATGTACAAAATGTTAAAAAGAAGTATTGAATAAAATTAACTGTAAAATATTAAAAATGCCATTAAGCCTACTTATTGGATTTCTTCGAATACTTAAATCTAGGCACAACTCTTTCAAGCAAGTTGAATAGAGTGCTCTGGAGATGTGACTTAGCCTCGGAGATGGAGGAAACAGCAGGACAAAGAGCAATGTGCTGGTGAGCAGGTGTGGACATGAGGATCTGGAGACTCCAGGGTCACATTCCAGCTTCACCACTTTTGACCTTCTGTGACCTTTGTGAAGGGCCTGGCATCCTTGGGTTTCATTTAAGGACAACTCTCGCTTAAATGATCAAATGGATTTTTTAAAGCAGTAAATGGACATGGTAAAAAATGGAAACTCTCATTAAAAAGTTGATTCCCTACTACCACTCAGCTCCCTCATAGGAGGTAGCCTCTGTGAGCATGTTTATGCACATCCTTCCAGAGGTATCCCATAAATATGTAATGTTTATGAATATAAATACATATAATTTATGTTTTTATACAAACATTTCCACACTCCATAAATTCTTTTTTCACTTAATATATTTTGAAAGTCCTTATAAATGAGGAAGAATGGACTAGTCTGTAAAAGCTACACAATATTTCATCGATGGGTGTACCGTGTGTGTGTTTAACCAGTCCTTTTGTCAGAGAATATTAATTTTCTCCCAATGTTGTTAAGATGGAAATGATGCATATGTATATTTTGTAGTTGTACATGGATCTGTAGAATAAATCCCACCGCTTAGGGTTGTTGCCTTATGGTATATATACTGTTACATTTTGACAGAAAGCTTAGGCTTTTCTCCATAGAAATTATAATTTGAACTAAAACAGGTTCATTAAAGCTCTTTTGAAACCCTAAGCCACTTATTTGTCTACAAAGGGCTCTTTGTAGGGCTCTCTGTATTTATTCATTGGCCTGCTGTGTCAAGCTGTGACATGTAAATAGTTATAATCTATGAAGTAAAATTTATGGGAGACCACTGTTCAGGGCTGGACTCCTGCACTAGGCACCAGAGACAGGACAACACCAGAATGGACCCATGTGCGCTTGGGGCCACCTAATTAAGGGAGGTAGCTTGGCAGTGATCATTGTGCTTTTTATTCCTTGTTGCAGCTTTCTTCAGCCC
>PVKN010035141.1:0-11682 GCA_004027915.1 Capromys pilorides | reverse complement strand
AGCTATTCTTGGAAAATTTTGCTCACCCCCACAAAGGAAAATCCCTAAGCGCATCTCAATAGAAATAGAAAAAACATTTGATAAAATCAAACAACAATCAGTAGCCATCAATAAACTGGGAATAGATGGAAACTTTCTCACTTTAATGAAAGTCATCAATATAGCCCTACAACTAACAAGAAGTTTAAAAGTGAATCAATAGTCTTTCACAAAGATCAGGGTCAAGGCAAGGATGTCCAATTTTGTTACTTCCACTCAACATTAGGTAAGAGGATCCAGCAGTACAGTAAGAGAAAACAATAACATGACAGAAATCAGCATGTAACCAAGTAGAAATGAAATGAAAAAAACAATTACATTTGTAATGGGAGCAATAGAATAAAGTAGCCAGGAACAAAAATAATAAAATTATGGGCCACAGAGATAGCTCAGTGGTCTAAGCATCTGCCAAAGCAAATGCAAGGACCCAGGTTCGATCTCCAGCACTGCCTGCTGTGCCCACCCCATGCTGAGCCAGCCACCAAGCCCACACACCTGTAATCCCAGTGCTGGGGAGACTGAAGCAATGATCCTGTACCAAATACATAAAAAAGAAAAAGAAAGTAATGTAGAAATGTACACTGAAATTTACTATGCATTGCCAAAAGTCTAAAGATCTAAATAAATGAAGATGTGTTCCATCTTTGCAAACTAGAAATTTAATACTATTAAAATGTACGTTTTCAGCCCAGACCCTGGGACTAGTGTGTGCATAGGTACGAACTTTTGGCCCACCTACCCGTGCCACCACCAGAACTTCTTCCCTGCTGAGACCCCGGGACCAGCCTACTTGCAGGTAGGATCTCTTGGGCTGTGCACCCGCACCACCAGAACTTCCTTTACTGCCCAGATCCCAGGACCGGCGTGCGTGTAGGTGAGAACTTTTGACCTGTGCCCCTCTGGGACCGGAACTTCTCCATTCAGACCCCAGACCCAGAATCTTCTGTGGAATCCTGCAGCAAAATTCCTTGCAGAGAGGCTGGGGATTAGACTCTCCCAGCTAATCTAGGAGCTGAACATCTTGCCAGAGGAGCACAGTGGGTTCACTTCTATGGGCTTCAACTGGAAGAAGCTGAGCTAGCTTCCTGGCAGCCACAGCCAGGCACATCTGGACAAGATCAAACTTGTTAGATCCCGCTGGGCAAGGTGGTGCATACCTATAATCCCAGCACTTGTGAGGCTGAGGTAGGAGGATTGATGTGAGTTTGAAACCAACCTGGGCTACAAAAGTGAGATCAAGACCAACCTGAACTGCATAGTGAGACCCTGTTTCCAAAAGACAAAAAACAAAAACAAAACAAAAAAAAAAACCCAAAAATACGTTGGTAGATCCGGATCTGAATTTCAGTAGGTGCTAACAGCATAACTTCACCAAAGTTCTACACCAAAGGTCAGAGGACAGTGCTATACAAAATGACAAAGAGAAGAAGCAAGATGCAATCTCAGGCCTCAAGCCCACCCAGAACAAATGCAGGAGACACTAGGATAGAAGAAAATGATAATCACATAGCTGAAATCTCTGAATTAATAGCATCTGAAATAAAGAAACAAATGCAAAAACAAAGCAAATCAAAGCAGAAATAATCTCTGAAGTAGAAAAAGAAATCTCTGAATTAATAGTGTCTAAGTAAAAAAAAAGTTCCATTTTCTCAAAATTGATCCATAAAAAATTTGATCCATAGATTCAAAGCATTTCCTATATAACAGATAAGATTCTTCAAACTGATGATAATCCTAAAGTTTATATTTTAAATAAGAAAGACCAAGAATCACCAATGTAATTTTGAGAAAGACATAGTTTGAGGATACATAACCTATTTTTAAAACTTACTATAAAGCTGTAGTAATTAAGACTTCAGTGTTGGCAAAAAGATAAACATATAAAAGAGTTCAAAAATAAATCCAACAATACATGGTCAATTGATCTTCAAGTATTCAAACTGGAATATAACTTAAGTCTTGCCCCAACTCTAAACTTGATTTGTCTTTTTTGGGAAGGGGGACTCTCAGTCAGTCATTGCGCACACCTGGCTCTTTTATTTACACCAACTTTAGTGGTTCTCAGAGAATGCTGCAGGGACCGACGCTAGCAGAGTTTGCTAGGTTAAACTGTTTTCTTAATAATTGAGGTACTACACGTACCTTTGCCCTCAGTACCTTGTGAGTGCACAGTGACGTTTTACAGAGCCCTGGCAACATGAGAAACAACAGATTGAATGCAGAAGCAGATATGAGAATCCAGCTGTGTTTATTTTTTTTTAACCAGACATTAGAGTCATAATGCTGCTCTTTTTTTCCCCACAGATTTTTTTCATTTCAGTACTGAGACATAACCTGAGAGGAAGTACACTCTGCTACTGGCATTTTTATTCTTAATTATTCAGACAGGATCTTGCTAAGATGTCCAGGATTGGCCTGGAATTTGTAATCCTTCTTCCTCAGCCTCCCGAGTAGTTTAGGGTTACAGTCTTGGGCCACCATGCCCACAGACATGATATTTTTCCCTAAGAAAATGTGTTAATGCATAATGGGTTCATTATATTTTAAATTAGTTGGTTAATTAATTGATAGTACCCGGGATTGAACTCAGGACCTTGTGCTTGCCAGGTAAGAACTTATTCCACTGAGCTATCTTCCTGATCCTACTAAATATTATCTTAAATTTCAGCCTTTATTTAACTACAACAAGCCTCAATAGGTAAAACACACATAAACATTAAAGCTCTTCGGCATCTTCAGTAGTATTAACGGGTATAAAGGGTTGCTGAGTTTAAAAACTTTGTGAGGAGCTGCCCTCATCTACCTGCCAAGTGTCCATTACTATTCACCATATTTAACAACACTGGGTTAGAAGGATGACTGGATATGGTCTTCAATCTATTTCAAGATAAATACATAGCTTTTAGAATGTCATTTAGAATATAATAAATGTTGTTCAGTCCTTTTTTTTTTTTTCTCTGAACTGGGGATTGAACTCAGGATCTTGCACTTGTGCCCCTGAGCTATCTCCCTGGCTATAAAAATGTTCATAATACAGGGTTTCTCCTTTTCTTGGTGATATTACTGATGGGAAAAAATACAGTTGTAGCCCAAGGTGATGCATGAGCATGAAGAAGACATAGTAGTACCCAGTAGAAGACTAAGCTTGTAGTATAGGTAATGAGAATTACTATTTTATTTGATTATGATAGTCTTTTTCTTTCATAAAGTATTTATGGAATGCTTACTGTGTGCCACACTGAATGGTCAGCATCGGGGATTCAATGATGAACAAAACACAAGCAGTTCTGCCTTAGATTAGTTCATAGACCAGTTGGGGGAGGCCCTGGACTAATCGTATAAAGATGTATGGAGCTAAAATTGTGCTAGGCACTTGTCTGAGCCCTCTTTCTTTTGACGTTAGGACAAATTACCCAACATTCATAATTTGAGGAGACAGTCATATTAGATCATAGGTTATGCAAAATTCAGTTTGTAGTTGGTTGGCTCCAAGGCAGAAATGGCATGATGGAAGAAAGAGCCGAGCACCTTGGGGGACCTGGAAACAGAGACAAGAGGAGGAGCCAGTGAGGGAGATGCACCCTTCCCAGTCCCCCCGCGCCACCCCCTGTGACCTGCCCCTTCTGAGCGACCCTACCTCCTATAGCACACTCACCTCTGAACTCTTTGGTCATTGGCAAATAGAGTACCCCAAGATCTCTGAACTCAGGAGTCTTTGGGGGAACATTTTAGGTCTAAAACACAACAGCACTTTAAACAGTGATGGAAGGATGAGTACATAAAGGATGTTAATTGTGATTTGCAGAGTTAGAGGTTTCTCTCAAGTGCCAGATACTGAGTGAGCAAAGATTGAGGAAATACATTAAAAGGCTCTGCGGCAAGCAGGAGTCACATGGCGGCCAAGGTGGCTGAAGTACACAGGGCAAGTTCACACCACGATGAACACCAAAGAGCCTAAGCCATGCGGGGATTCACAGGTGTCGCCAAGGATTTGGACCTTTACCACATGGTTAGTGTAGTCATGGAACTATTCTGGAAAATGGTATGACAAGATTGGATTTGTATTTTTAGAAGACTGCTGGCAGCAGGAGCATAGTGGAATAAGGACAAAAGCAAGGAGAAAGTGGGGTGATGGCAGGTTCCAAGTGAAAGATGATGGAATCCTGGCATGGAGCCCCAGTGAAATGTATGAATTTGGGATGTATTTCACACACAAGGTCCATAGAACCTAGTGATTAAAGATGAAGCTGTACAGTAATCCACTGACCAAGTCAAATGCCCTTCCTGTAAGATCAACTAATGAGGCTGCTAAGTGGGAAAATCTCTCCTCCTCCTGGACCAAAATGCCCGCACGATGATCCCAGCTGGCCAAGTACAAGGCCTCGCAAAACACACGTGTAAGGCTGGAGACACGAGGCCATTTCCCACGCAGCCCAAGAAGCTTGCGACATTATTTATCCCCGGAGGTCAGTAGTGCAGGGCAGCACTGATTCCCGGGCAACGGCCATTGTTCGCTTTCTGAGTGGGGGACGAGTAACCAAGGACAACTGCTGGAAGAGAATCCACGCAGGAGGCACAGTCGGGGACAAGAGGAACGCGAGCTGTTTCTCCGGCTATAGCTGGTGATTGGAGGCTTCTGCTGGAGGCGAGGAAAGTGGGTGGGAAGAGCCGAAAGACAAGGCTCTGATTGGCAGATCAGGGCCCCTGTGCCGCTCATGATTGGGCGGGCAGAGCCGCGTAGGGTTGTGGGTAACAGAGGCCTTGGAAGGGTCATAACCGAAAGGGGAGGGCCGTCAACAAACGGCTGAGCTCACAATCAGGCCACGTCCTGGCTGGCGCCTCCCCTCCCCCATGGAGACTGCCAGGCCTGAGCTACAGCCTCGGCCGCGCCAACTGCCTCGGGCGACGCCTTCGCGCCCGCTGCGCCCCGCTCCGCCCTCGCTGCCAGTCGAGGGCAGATCCTTTCGGGCAGCGGCCTCCTCGCCGTCGCCGCCATCCCCGTGCGCGGCCACCATTGTGACCATGGCCTCCTCCTGCACCGAGGCTCCGGCGTCCGGCCTGCAGCCCAGGACACGGCGGGTGCTCCAGGTGAAGCCAGAGCAGGTGCTGCTCCTGCCACCCAGGCCTCTCTTGCCTCAGGTCCAGGACCAGGGCGGCCCCGCCCCACCTGCGCAGGCGCAGGCACAGGCGCAGGTGCAGGCCCAGGTGCAGGCCCAGGTGCAGGCCCAGGCGCAGGCGCAGGCGCAGGCCCAGGCCCAGGCCCAGGCCCAGGCGCAGGCGCAGGCGCAGGCGCAGGCGCAGGCGCAAGCACAGGCGCAGGCCCAGGTCCGGCTGCTTCAGCTGAGGCCCGAGATGCTGCTGTTGCCGCCGACCTCACCCCAGAGCGCCCCCTACAGGCCCGAGCTGCGCCCGATGCAGCCCCAGACACAGCAGATCAAAACCGAAAAGCAGGCAGAGCCAGGCCTTGACTTGGACCCGGCCACGGGACCTCAGAGGGCCACCCAGGCTGGTGCTCGAGCCTCCAGGGCAGCCAGGGTGGACGGCCACGGGCTAGCCCTCGACAGCTGTCGAGACGAGAAGAAAGGCATCCTGGGCACAGAGGTCATGAAGGATGTGGCGGGCGGCGACAGCAAAAGCCTGGCTGCCCTGGTTGGGGACCAAGTCGTCAAAACCGAGGACCCTGAGGAGCTGCCCGGGGACTGCAGACTGGGCACGGCATCCACTGCTCTGGTCCACGACAGCACAGAAGTCATCCTGGCCCAGCCTTCAGGCGCCTTTGGGCTGCAGCAGCAAGACTTCAGGATCCCTTTGACTCTCCACCCCGTCCCTCCGGGCACCCGGATCCAGTTTCAGGGACCTCCACCTTCAGATCTGATGCGGTTGACCAAGGTCCCCCTGACACCAGTGCCTATTAAAATGCAATCCTTACTGGAGCCATCTGTAAAAATCGAAACCAAAGATGTCCCGCTCACGGTGCTTCCCTCAGACGCAGGTATCAGATGGCAGGGGATCTGGTTGTCAAAACTTGCACTGTGTACCCCAGAGCAGACATGTCAGCAGTTTAGAAGCCTAAACTAGGAAAATAAAATCATGGACCTGATTCTTAGGCTGCAGGTATCACTTCTACATGACTTGTATGCAGTTCAGTAAAATGCGCTGGCATGCTCAGGGGCTCACAAGGACAAACAGTGAAACTTTTTATACATGAATATTCTTGCTAAGCAACACAAAGCCCTCATTTTGTATATTACAATAGATGAACAATGGAATTGTCAGTACTGCTATGTGTATCAGAAATACAAGTAAAAGCAATGAACAAAAGAAACTTTATACCGATTATAGAAGTTCTCTTTTTTTTTTTTTTTTAAGTGAGCAATAGCTATTTTGTAGGAGAAAATCCATGATTAAATGTAACATTTTACTATTCTAAAATCTAAGGACTTAGAAATATTGATTGAAAGTGAAAATACAGTAGAATAATCTGGAAGTTTTTTTTTCTTTTAAACAAATGACTATCAGCCTGGCCTGGTGGCACATGCCTATAATCCGAGCATTTGGGAGGCTGAGGCAGGAGGATCAGTGTGAGTTCGAGACCAGTGTGGGCTACAAAAGTGAGCTCAAGAGCAGCCTGAACTGCATAGTGAGACCCTGTCTCAAAAAGACAAAAGAAAAAAGAAAGAAATGACTATAGTTACAAATGTAACATCTATAAATATTGATTTTTTTTTCTTTCTTTCTTTTTTTTTTTTTTTTTGCAGGACCGGGGTTCAAATTCATGACCTTGCACTTGCCAGGCAGGCACTTGTGCCACGGAGCTATCTCCCTGGCCCCTATAAATATTGATTTCTAATACTTCCAAATATGTTATCTAACAGGCCCAGGGATATAGCTTGGAGGTCTAACTGCCTGCTTGGCAAGCAAAAGGACCCAAGTTTGATCCCTAGTACTGCATGCTGTGCCAGCCCTATACCTAGCCAGCCACTGAAACGGCATTGTAGTGCACACCTGTGATCCTGGCACTGGGAAAGCTGAGACAGGAGGCTCACTATAAGTCCAAACTGCGTGGGGAGACCCTGTACCAAAAATAGATAATTTTTAAAAATTCTGTTTCAAATATATACCTAGAAAATTATTAAAGATTTAGTTCAGAACTGTCAATAAATGTCTTTGAGAGTTATGTGTTAATATTAAGTTCATATTTTCATTAACTTTCTTACTTGTTTTTTTTTTCTTTACTGATTCTTCTTACCCACCTTATCCCTTTAGTTTTTTATCCTCAGCTGTTTTTAGACTGTCTTCATTTTCTAATTGAAAAATGTTACATTCTTTACACTAAGTGTCTTTTGTATATTTACATTTTTTAAAATCCAGTAACTAAGAAAAACTGTAAGTGTGCAAACAGTAGACAGTATTTGTGTACTACCTGAAGATATAAATTTAGCCAACTTTATTATAATTTCAACTAGCTCTGTAAGTCTCAAAACATCACTTTTATTATTTTTGTCTTATCTCCCAGGACATGGAATTGAAGCTGAGAAAAGCTTCATCTATTGAGTCTAATTTTTTAAAAATATGTGTAGATATAGATATATATCTATATATAATTTTTTTTGTCTTTTTGAAACAGGGTCTTGCTGTGTAATTCAGGCTGGCTTTGAGCTCACTTTTGTAGCCCAGGCTGGTCTGGAACTTGCAGCGTTCCTCCTGCCTCAGCCTCCCAAGTACTGAGATTACAGACATGTACCTCTATCCTGGCTATATATAGTATTTGTTGTTCTTTTTGTTTTTTGGTCTTTTTGAGACAGGGTCTCACTATGCAGTTCAGGCTGGTCTTGAGCTTATTTTGTAGCCCAGGCTGGTCTTGCACTTGCAACAATCCTCCTGCCTAAGCTTCCTGAGTGCTGGGATTATAGGTGTGTGCCACCATACCACGATTAGAAAGTTTGTACGTATGAAAAAAACAGTCTTTCCTATGAAAGACACTGGAAGAACATATAATAAATAAGTCTCCTTAAGTATGTAGCTAAGCCAGGCATGGTGATATACTCATGTAATCCCAGCAGTCCTAAGGCTGAGACAAGAAGATAGCTATGAGTTTGAGGCCAGCCTTGGCTACATAATGAGTTGAAGGCCTGCCTCAACTACATAGCAAGAACCTGTCTCAAAACAAAAAAAGAACGAAAAACAAAAACTAAATAAATATGTAAGTAACACTAATTTAGTACAAGGATTATAGTTGTGAATAAGTCGTGTTTTTAGTGAGAAAATAAATGCATACTACATGTTGGAGGTACTAACGGAGCTCAGAGAAATAACAAGCTAGCCCTTTATGTGTCTTCAAAATGATTCTGTAGTGTCAGGGATTTTAAGGAATTCTGGAATATTGGCAGTTCTTGGTTATAATGAAGTACATGTTTTCTTTAGATACTTAAAAAATAAGTACCGACGAAGGTGCACTTTAACACTGTGTGTCACCGTAATTAAGTCTGTTAATTTTTGTCATTTAGGAATACCAGATACTCCCTTCAGTAAGGACAGAAATGGTCATGTGAAGCGACCCATGAATGCGTTCATGGTTTGGGCGAGGATTCACCGACCAGCACTAGCCAAAGCTAACCCAGCAGCCAACAATGCAGAAATCAGTGTCCAGCTTGGCTTAGAGTGGAACAAGCTTAGCGAGGAGCAAAAGAAGCCTTATTATGATGAAGCACAGAAGATTAAGGAGAAGCACAGAGAGGAATTTCCTGGTAAGCAATGGAGTGAACCAAACCATTTTATATTTCTTTTAAATTTATTAACAAAGATTATTAAGATGAGACCGAAAGACAAAAGTGTGTAATTTTTGTCCCTAGTCTTCTATGTTCAAAAAAGAAAATAATGGCTAATACTATAGTAGTGATTGGAGCCATACCTAAGTTTCCTTAAATAGAACCAAGCAGGAAGATATTTGATTTCATATTTCCCAGTGCAAACCAGTGGCATACAGTTTCATTGTAGTTTTGATTATATGTGTGTGTGTGTGTGTGTGTGTGTGTGTGTGTGTGTATGTGTGTGTGTGGGGGGTGTGTGTGTAGGTACTAGGTATATACATTTAGGGAGGATAGCAATTTGATGAAGGTAAATTTCTAGAACTCTAGGATACAATTTTGCAAACATACTAGAAATTTTATGTATTTATTTAAAATTTTTGTTTATTTATTTATTTTGTCTTTTTGAGACAGGATCTCACTAGGCAGTTTAGGCTGGCCTTGAGCTTACTTTATAGCCCCGGCTGGTCTCAAACTTGGTACAGTTCTTTGGCCTCAGCCTCCTGAGTATTGGGACTACAGGCATGTGCCAACTGAAAATATTAAAACCATGGAAAAATGTGTATCACACACTTAGGAGAATACAGGGATTAACACCATGTTCCATTTTAATACCATATGGTTATCAGAACATAGATTTATTCCCATGATGTTATGTAGTTTGAAATGACTCCAATTCCTGTCCACCAGTAAAATAATTGAGATTAAGGTTGGGAAAATGGATAGTGTGCAGTGAACGTAACTATGCATGGTAGGAAAAGAATTTCTAACTTACAAGCAGAGCTGTTTTAGGAAAAATGTTAATGATAGCATCTAGAGGCTCCTTTCTTCTGACCTAGGAAGGACATTGAATAATTTATGATTTTAGAGAATGCCATTGGAGATTGCCATGGAGGTGCTTCCTGAATTAAGCGTAAAAATAGTGACTGGTCATGGTTATTATGTTGTGAGATATAGACAATCATACCTTATTGCAAGGAGACAAAGTAATTAATAATGTCTTACTAAGGTACTGTTTTATAAGCAGAAGAAAAGTTTTGAGATTCAACCTAAATGGCTTTGACATAGATTGTAACTCTAGATTAAATATGTGTCTCTGGATGTAAGATATTTGACCTTTTAATTATAGGTTACAAAATTGGCCACTGGTTGGAAGCTGTATAGATGTATATGTTAAAATGCACAATTAAAGAGTCATTCACAAAAGCAGTATCAAGGGGCTGGCAGTCTAAAGCTTAGGCAAGCTTAGGCAACTGCACGGACTGTGGTTGAATCCCTGGTACCACATGCTGTGCCAGCCCCACCCCCAGGGCAGGCTGAGCTGGCCATTAAAAAAGTAAATAAATAAACAAACAAACACAAGCAGTGTCAAAAAGCTAGAAAATCTTTTTTTGAGATAAGGTCTCTATATAGTTCAAGCTGCTGTGGACTCACCGTGTAACCTAGGGTGACTCTAAGTGCTCTGCAATCCTCCTGCCTCCGCCTCCTAGGTGCCAGGATTACAGCTGTGTGCCACCACACCTGGTGTGAAAATGTATTTTAGATAATAACCTACTTTTAAAGGAGTTTGAAGTGTTTTATATTTTAAAGCCAAGTTGAGGTTATACACTTATATTAAAAATAGTCTCTCTTTTTCTATAGGTTGGGTCTATCAGCCTCGTCCAGGGAAGCGAAAACGCTTTCCTCTAAGTGTTTCCAGCGTATTTTCTGGTACCACACAGAATGTTATCTCTACGAATCCTACAACAGTGTATCCCTACCATTCGCCCACCTACTCCATGGTAATTCCCAACCTGCAGAACACCATCCCTCATCCAGTTGGTAAATTGTTTTATTATGGATTACTGTTTTTTAAATAGCTGTGTGAAAACTTTACCTCTTGAATTGAAACCTTATTTGTTAGACTTTGAGCAACAATATGAAGTTGTATAAACAAGGGACCAAGTGGCAATGTTAAATAGAAGGGAAATTTTCAGTAGACGTCAAAGCATGTGGGTTGGCAGAGTAGCAGATCTAGACCTTTAAGCAAGTCAGGATGAGTCCCTAGATTAGTCAGCTAATGCAGAAAATGACTGAGGTAACTGAATAGGAAATAGGAGTGTCTTTTTACTCTCCGTAAAAGAATGCCTTGCTAATGGGGTCTGAGGCATCCTGTCCTGGAATTTAGTAAATACTGATCTGTTAAAAGATCATTCTGTCACTGCTGTAAAGAGATGATGGAAGTAATCTATTTTCTACCAAATGCTTGTTTTGTTCACATGACTGGGTGTCTCTAAATGTCTTCCTTGTCACTTCTTTACAACATTCCTGTCTTTTGATTGTAAGAACCCCAAGTTTGAGTAGCATGCATCTAACAGTTTGTGATAATGTTACCCATCATTGGTGTGTTCTTCCAGAATCTATTTGTGTACATATGTGCGCACGCGTGTGTGTTGGCTCAACCCACCCTAGGGCTGGCACTGGCGTGACATGTGGTGCTAGGGACAAACCAAGGATGCTGTGCTTGCTTAAGTTTGCCTAAGCAAGTGCTTCAGTCCACTGAGCTACCTTGCTGGCCCCAGCATCTCTTTTAACCACCTCTTAGGGAGAGCTTTATTGATTTACTACTATCACTTGTCTTAAAGCTACTTAAGATAATTCTCTTAAAATGGCTCTTCCTAATTTCTACCACCTCATAGCCTCCTGATAATATAGCTTTCTCTAAAAACTGAGATATTTAGATATCTTGAAAAATGAATTATTGGAATCATGCATTTCTGATTTTTTAAAACTGTAGCATTTTAGCAAACAGTAGCAACAGAACCACATACAATACTGTTTTCCTATCTTTGTTTCT
>PVKN010035140.1:0-11691 GCA_004027915.1 Capromys pilorides | reverse complement strand
TAATAAGACAGAGTCTCACTGAATAGTTCAGGCTGGCCTTCAGCTCACTATGTAGCTGATGCTGGCCTCCATTCAACTCTTCTTCCCTCAGCCTCCCAAGCTGGGATTGCAGGAATCCACCACCATGCCTAGACTCTTTGCTTTTTCTTGATGGTTAATTTGAAAACATACTGACATTTAATATGTTTAGCAATGTAAACAGCCAGCTACCACCATCCTAAAATGCTAACAGTAGTAGAAGTGGTTTCAGTTCAGTCTCAGAGGGTCACCAATATCCTACTAATAGAATAGTTCCTTTCTGGCATGGTTTTAAGCTACACATCATTTCAAGACTCAGGTGATACTATTTTCAAATTTTTGTGGTTTTCTTTTTCTTAACAAATAATTTTAAAATAAAAGTATTTGCATGTTTAGCTGTACCTCTCCTTGTATCAGGACTAGACGTGCAGTCAGAACAAGTAGCCTATGAGTTTCTCATGTGTCCCTTTTGCTGGCTCATATTTTCTTAACCAATAGCAGTCAGCTATCTAATGTAGCTTGAATTTAGACTTGGGGTCATTGCTGGCAAAATGTGTTCAAACTTTTTCTTTGTAACACTCTTATTATCCAGTCATTTAGGTAACATAAGTATCTTTGCCTAGAGAGCCATGTTCATCCAATTTGAATATTCAAATATACTTTAGGCATGACTAGAAAGCTGGTGCTTGTGTTAGTAATAAGAGATAGCCTCACACACTCTGATGATTGCAAAATTATATTTGATTTAACAAGGATAGCAAAATTTAAGTTTTAATTGAATGTTCTTCTGACTTAAGTTGGATAGTGATATTCTTGGAAGTATAGAAAACAAAATTTCAGTAAAGGATGTTAGTCACTCAGATGTAGTAAAACCTGAGACAATAGGAATGTCTGTTTCATACAGTGACTAAGAGGCCCAGCATCTTCCTTCTAGCAGCTCTGAATGACTGTGGCTTCATAGTGCTCTATTAGAGCTTCCATTGCTTCAGCAGGCAAGAAAAGAGAAAAAGAGGATGTAGAATTCACACAGGACACTTCTGGGGAAAGGCCTTAAATTGGTACACATCCCACTTGCTTCTGTTCTTTGGACAGCTTCAGCTCCATGCAGAGTTAGGAAATGCAACCTGGCCCCAGGCTCAAGAGGGAAAGAAAATGGAACTTGTTGATTACAGGACATTGTCTCTGGCCCCATGAACTGTGGGTCTGATGGTGATGAAACAGAAAAAAAGTTATAGGCACATGTAGAAACACTGAAAATATATGGGCAAAATTTTGTTTAAGAGGAGAATATAATCAGGGAGTTGATGATTGCCAGCTTCTTAGGAGTAGAAGGATTTTCTTCTGACTGTTCCTTGGCTCCCTTACATATGTGTCTATAGCAGGATCATGCAAGTGTATGCAAAAGTAGCTTTCCAGCAGGGCTACAAATAGCCTCCCCTTCTGCATGGTTGGGTTCCAGAGAATTTAAAGAAGGGATAAAAATTATGATCAATTTTTTTCCCAAGACCAACAGTGTACTGGATAGTATCCCTTTTTGTCCCATCTCCTAACTTTATCTACTTGACCTTAAAATCTTTGCTAACACTAAAAAGAGGAACAAAATCTTTGCCTTAATTCATGTGTCCTGGAATCCATGCAATAAGCAGTCAGTCCAAGGTAATTCCCTTAGAGGTATGTTTAGAATTACAGAATTCCAGACTAGAAAACATTGCGTATGAGAGGTTTTCAAGGCCCCAACAAAAGAGAGATTTTCAAATAAAGTCAGAAATCTCAGAGATTTCACCTACAAGTACCCCCTCATGTTTCCTAGATGATAACCCATGAAATAAATATTCCCCAGTGGGAAACAAAAATCTCACCTTGTCTGACAGGTTTAAAATGCCATAAAGCTATGAATCATCTGCTGATGCCTTTCGCACACTTAGTGTTTCTAGAATTAGAGGCTGAGTCCTACAGGGTAGGGGTTCTAAACTTGAAATCAAATTGTGTGTCACAGTCACACTAAACACTAAGGAATACCCATTTACAGGGGCAGGCAGAATCTGCCATAAAGCAGATCTTGAAAGAACACACTTCAATAAAGCTGGATGTGAAAGCTAGTGGAGTCAGTCCTCAGTCACTTTGTGTGTGGGGTAATGGGCTATGTAGGTATAGACTCTAAGAACTATTCACAGCCTGTACATAAAGTATCAGCCCCTTTGCTGCCAGATTTTTGTCTTTGATGTATGAAAGAGAACACAGCCAACTTTTCAGCAGTGTGTGACTTTTCATCAGTTATCATTGAGGTTTATCTTTTATACTTGAGTGTTTTGATTAGACTAAACAAATCATCTTTAGAGATTGCACCTTATCAATCTTTGTAAATCTAAATAAAAGCAACAACTAAAATTATTCTCCAGAAACTCACTTCTCCAGCAGCTAACTTTGGATTATGGTGACAATTTGAAATATGTTTCTGAGGCTAAGTCCTGGACGAGAAAGAAGGAATTGTACAGAGCTAAAAGGAGGTGAATCTGTAGTAAATATACATCAGGGTAATGACTAGGAAAGCATCTTTCCCTCACAGGCACTTCTAAGCCCTGCAATCAGAGGAGTCCTGCAGAGCCCCTCCCCCCCCCTTTCTAAACATGAAAAGCACTAATAAAAGAAACGTTGACATTCTCTAAGGGCTTGGGATGCTTTACATTACCTTGCTGAGCCTTGAGTTTTCATTATTGTTTCTCTCATATGAAATATTCCCAATTCTGTCCTAAATAAAAGACAAAAATGAAAAGAAGTACCAGCAGTGCTTCTCCAGGCTCCATGGAGTAAAGGTTGTGTCTCTTCCCAGCTGTCCAGAAGCTTTTTTGTCAGTAGGAGGCCACCAAACCTGTGTGAATTATTTTGGACTAACCTATCATCCATAGTTCATATCAAACCAGGAGTTTGAAAGGTAAGAAAGAGGTGCAGTTTGTCTTATGCTGCATATTCACTGCCTAACTTGAAGACCAAGTTGTAAGGTGGTTGGCTTTTCTTGCATGGTTTTCTTCCAAAATCAAGTTTGTCAGTGGTCTCTAAATACTCTGGGAAATAGTTTTAGCAAAAATTACTTAGAAGTTTAAGCATAGTTTAAAACTAAAACCCAAGAAAAAAAGATCATTGTCAGCAATTGCTCAAATCATTGATAACTGGCTATGCACTAATTAGTAAACTTGGTGGAAAGCAGGAACGAAAAGAATTTGCATAAGGTTTGAACCAATCATACAAAAACATGAGCGGATTCAGAGAAATAGATAACCTCATTTAATATATTTTTGCTTACAATCATTCCAGGATCTTTTTGTACTTTTATTTTTAAAAATGTATCCTACAGTATCAGTTTTTAATCAAGAAATTCCTTTAAAACTAAAATAAATAAATAAATTGATTAATTAAATACAGTAACATCTACTCTGCTTTCTGACTCAGTGCTGTGCTGTCTCTGCATTCGGTTTTGCAGAAGGGTGGGTTTTGAACAAGGAATCAGTCTTTCTTTCACATGGAATCTTCTGTATGGTGAAATGCCAAAGACATGGTGAAATTATCTTTAGCTTTCATCAATAGAACCTCCTGTTCTCCTCTCTCTGCCTTTTGATTTCACCTTTTGTGAGCACCAGGCCTCTGCTGCATCTAGGTTCTCCCTCTGCTCACCACCTGCATCCACTTTACTATTTTAGGAAGAAGTTTTCAGCTTTGGTTTATATAATATTCTACCACTCTAGTCCCCAACAATCGGCCATACATGCTTTACTCTCTGTGATCTGTTTAGACGAACAATGGAAATTTCATGAATGAATATGTTACTGTTGGAGAAGATTTCTCCCTTCTGTTTATTTCACCAATAATTTCTGAGCCCCGGCCAAATAGCTCAACGGATTAAAACAGGCTCAGGGACTGGGGGTTTCTATCACCTGTGCCTGCAGTGCTGGCCTCGCCCCTGGAGCGCGCTGAGAAGACAGTTGAAATTGGTTGTGGTGGTGCGCAACTGTAATCCCAGCTCTTAGGAGGCTGTAAACAGGCTGATGACTGTAAGTTCGATCTAGTATTGAGACCCTGAACACCCTTTAGACCCTTTGCGAAAAAATAAAAAAAGTACACCCTCTTCAGAAAACAAGCAGATATTACCTTTATTTTAACATAGCAGTATTTTAAAGAATTCAAATTTCTGGTGTTATGAACCAAATTAACAAATAGTGTTTAGAATTTAAGAAAGCATGAAAAGAGTAATACCTTTGCTTGGAATCTGGATTAAAAGCAGCCGGAAAGTACTTAGAATTAAAAGTAGAGGTAATTGTCAATCTACAAATCAGCCTCCATGGACTCAATGTTCAGAATTCTCTTTTAGTATCCGTTGGCATTAGGAGACGTGGATGTGGAAGATATTATTGAGAAGAAAATATATATTACTTTCTACTTACCTGCAGAAGCAGCTGTCACATACATGTCAAAGTGACCGTTGGGGTGTCTCTAATAGCTGTAACCTTCCTCCAAGCATGAATCTCTGGGGACTTGTGAAATTCACTTTCAGCATTGCTAACTCAGTAGACTGAGTGGAGAAATGGAATACTAGAAGTCTGACAGTGAACTCTACCTTCAACTTCCAATTCTGTTGATTGGATGACGAATGGTGTGCCATTTTCATGAATCACTGTTTTTATTCTTTAGTGCAAGAGAAGTTGCTTGGGTAACAGGACACCAACCATTCTCCATTTTCTTAGGCCAGATTGATTCAATCTTCCTGGATTACTAAATCTTTGAGTTGGCGATGGATTTTCATGAAACCTAGATGCTCGTAGAGAGGGGGTGAACATGGGGTTAGAGCTTACTGTGCTAGAATTTTTATTAGGACAAGTAAAAGAACTAAACCCTTCGAATTGCATGTATTATATACCCCTGAATCCTCATGTCTTATCTTCCAAAGTGAAAGTATGGCAATTCCTATCCACAATGCAAAATGTACAATTCAAAACTGAAAGCTGAATCTAGGAAACTTTGCTGAAAAATCTTTGCTACTGCTAAACAAATGAAACTGTAAGAGATCCTGCTTGTTTTAAAAGCAATTATTGAAGTCACTGGGTGATATAGTTGTTTTAGAAGCTGACATCTGCCTGCTTATAGTTTCTTGAAGAATATTGAACTTGTCAAAACAGATATGCTCTGGGCCCTAATTCTAGATATTTGGTGGTCAAAGATCCCTAATCTTGCATACATGGTTGTATGATAGCTCACATAATAGAGGCAAAACTGAGCAAAGTAGGCTTCTGTGTTACTTCTTTTATTAAAACCTTAATACTGTATTTTAAAAATTTTCCCAGTGACACTAGTCTCAGAAGTCAGTCTCAGAGCCGGGGAGATAGTTCCAAGGCACAAGTGCCTGCCTGGCAAGTGCAAGGTCATGAGTTCAAATCCCGATTCCATCAAAAAAAAAAAAAAAAGTCAGTTTCATATATTAGATCTAACAAATCAGTTGGCATCTGTAATAATAGCTTCCTCTGTGTCTAACTCCAGAGTCACTAGACAATATTTCGGGGAGGGGGGTGTTTTTGTTTTATTTCTCAGTTACATCATTGTTTATGGCTAGAATTCAGCCTTCATACTGGTGACTCTTGAAATGGTGAGTGGAGTGTTACCAAAATGCTTTCCACTTTCTTTGTCTGATACACATCTCAGGCTCAGCCATGACCTCGAACTCAGCTTACTGAGTAAATATTTTTGTTTCAATGATAGGATTATGTAAAATAAATGTCTTTATGGAGTTTTGTTTTAAGATCCTCCATATAAGATGTTTAGAAGAGCCTGACAAATTCAGCCCAGCCTAAAGGTACATAGACAACATAAGTTGGTTAGAATAATTTTTAGTTTTCCACTCTTAAATTCTGGTGAATTAGTTCATCAAAGGAAAAAGCAATTCAGACACCATTACTGCATGATTTTTAAGATGGAGAAACTATGGGGGCAAAGTAGGCTATCACTGATCGTAGAGAGGCGAGGGGCGTTATACAAATTCATTGAGACAGACAAAGAGAAAAATCCAGAATTCACACCTCCTTTCAACTTTTTTTACTTCATTTGGCAATTTTACACCCATCACAAGCAACAGTGGAAGGCAGTAATAATTTTAATAGGAGGCAATTGGGTTTTTTGACTTAGGCCATGCTCTGTCTGTTGATGAGAGTGAAACTTTCCCTCCTCAAGTGAATTGGTTGAGGTTGCAGCTCCACCTCTCCTTGCAACTGCAGGGGTTACAGCCTTAAGTGAAGGTGAAGAAGATATCAGGTGCGGCAATGGAGGTCCAAAGAACTGAAATAGATTTGCCCCTCCAAGATTACAGAAGTTATAATGCAGACCCAGGAAAAGAACTCAGGTCTCTGCACTTTCATCTACCTACTCTTCTTTTATTTAATTTGTATCGGTACATGATGGTAGTACATAATCATTGTACTCACTGTGGAAAGTTGGTACAGGCACAGGACATGTCTTAGTGCTTTTCTTTACTCTTCCTCCACTTTTATTTCCTTTCCTATCATGATGTTCTTGTCTCAGAGTGCCAATGGGGAAGATTTTCAGTGTTACGGGGGACAATGAAGGAGGGTCCCAAGCTGACATCCTGTAGAGTAATGCTTAATAGGCTCTACAATTTGGTCTTTAAAATTATTCTTATACCTGATTTTATGGCTATCTAAATTATAAGATAATAAATTATTTTTTCTGATATTAGTCATTCAAAAATTTTTCATTTTAAATGAGAACCATAGAGAATTTATTAGAAAATTAGTCATAATTTTAATTATTTTGTTCCCAATTCCCAGTTCCCCATGTTGTCAAATGAAAGTCCTTTAGCTAAATAGAAATTCTGAGCAGAAATCCTACAAGGTCTTTGTCTATCTGTATTTTATTTTCCTCATTTCCATAGCTGGGTAATTCTTAGGCTGCTTTATAAGAATGCATTAAGCCCTTTTGCTAGCTTCCAGAAAATAATATATATAAAATAATATGTGATGTAAAAATACTAACCTAAATGATTCAGTAAATACATAAGGATAAAGCTAACATGAAAATAACCACTTGCAGGAAAGTGAACCCAAAGCTCTTATTGTGGAAGAAAATAATGTGGATAATGTGGATAATAAATAATACCATTAAACCCTTGTATCATTCCCGCTTTCTGTCAAGATAAAAATGTGATATTTATTGGTAGGCTCATAATTACTTTCATGCTTGAAATAAGAAGAAATAGAGTTGGTGACATAGGAAGGTTTTAGTCAAGTGCTTTTCTCTGTGGGAGTGGGACAAGGTTGCACCTCTTTAAATGCAAGCATGCTATCGTCACTTGAGCATTTTTTTTCCTATGTGCCACCTAAGAAAGAAGTTCTGCTGCTTTAGCCTTTAGAAGTGGTTGGTTTTCTGTCATAGTGTTCTGAGTTCCATGGTCGTGGAGGTGACAGAAGAAGGGAACTGGCTGTGGTGGCACACACCTGTAAACCCAGCCCTCGGGAGGCTGATGCAGGAGGATCATTGCAAGTTCGAGACTCACCTGGCTATAAAGTGAGCTCTAGGCCTGCCTGAACTGCGTAGTGAGGTCCTATTTCCAAAAGACAGAAGAAAGGACCAGAACGGGTAGCCAAAAAAAGTATACAGAACAAGAAATAGATAACTGGCTAAAGTTCTCATTTTTGTCTAGTGAAATAGCTTATTCGCTACAACTCTAGCAACACATGTCTTGATTTTTATCAGAACTCCAATCCCTGCCCACCCCACTTCAATTACACTCCATCTTCTATTACCTATGCTTTAAGGAAAATCATGTGGAATAATTTTAACACCATTAGTTCTTTTCCACATAACAGTTATCGGCAACATTTTGGAAAAAAATCTTTGATACTGTCTTCAAACACTTGAATCATAAAACTCTAGAGGTAGATACAAGCCCATGATCTCACTGAAGTCAGATTCCTTCCCATAGCATGGGCTCAATGAAAATCAAAATCAGTCCTCAGTGTATTTTAAAGCTAAAAATTAGATCACTGTAGCCTCAGCATCTGAGGGCCTAACACACATTTTATATTCCATATATGTGGCCACATTACCTCTTTTTGCTTTAGTTCCTTTTCATTTCCAACAGAAGCCATCTGAAATTTTATTTGAAGTTTATGACTATTGGCATAATGAGTCTCAGATTCAGATTTATGATTTTTTAGGGTGAAGGCTCCCATGTCTTTGTGTGTGCATTTGTGTGTGTGTTTAATTAAAAAGATGTGAAATGCTGTCTGAGCCAAAGGAGGTGATTTTTCTTTTATTTGTTTAACATGCACAGCTTACGGTGAGCTCTCCATTCATACACTCTTGCGTGTATTTCCACTGTCTTTTCAGCATGCTTTTTAGTCAAAAGCATTCATTTAGATAGGAATAAACATTTAATTACTCTTTCTCCCCTTTACATATTTGTTACAAGTTAGTGTAGCATCTTCAAGTGAGCATATTAGATGAACAACAAGACTTTTACTCAGATCCATGTACCTTTGATAAGTCACTGCCTGCAACAGTGATGGTAACCCAATGGCACATGTATTACAGCCATCTGTTTTTTTGTTTTTTATTTTTTGTTTTTTCTCTCATTAAACTTTATTTTAATGAGTCTTAAAATTTTGTGACAGATTTTTGGTCAAGTCGTTTCCATTAAAAAGTATTGATTTTTAAAACCTAATAACTTGAAAACTGCCACACACACATACACACACACACACACACACACACACACACACACAAAATGGTCCACAAAACATTCTCCTTTCCTTCTGAATGTTTTACAATGCATTGTTATCATTAACCAGTCTTCCACTATTAAACTTAAATGGCCAATTGCGAGACACAGTTCTGAGACTGGTCTTCCGCCACTGATTAAGACTGGGGTGGCAGGGCTGGTGAGATGGCTCAGCAGTCTAAAGCACATGTGTCGAGAAGTTTAGGTCACTGAAGGGACCATGGCTCAATCCCAGGCACCACATGCTGTGCCGCTCTCCTCCCACCCAGGGAAGGCTAAGCCGGCCATAACACAAACAAATGAGGTTTAAGAAAATAAAATAAACTTTAAAGAAAAAGACTGGGGTGGCAGGTGTTAGGGATAATATTCATTTAGCCTTCTGAGCTTTCTGGACAGACTTGGTGACCTTGCCAGCTCCAGCAGCCTTCTTGTCCACAGCTTTGATGACACCCACAGCAACTGTCTGTCTCATATCATGAACAGCGAAACGACCCAGAGGTGGGTAGTCAGAGAGGCTCTCAACACACATGGGCTTGCCTGGAGCCATGTCAACAATGGCAGCATCACCAGATTTCAGAAAGTTGGGCCCATCTTCCAGCTTCTTACCAGACCAGTGATCAGTGTTTTCTTTCAGCTCAGCAAACTTGCAAGCAATGTGAACTGTGTGACAATCCAGGACAGGGGCATAGCCAGCACTGATTTGGCCGGGATGGTTCACGATAATCACCTGGGCAGTGAAAACAGCTACTTCCATTGGTGGGTCATTTTTGCTGTCACACGCAACATTGCCACGGTGGACATCTTTGATAGACACGATCTTGATGTTGCACACTAGGTGTGAAACAACTAATGGTCGGTGTTAACAAAATCGAGTCTGCAGAGCCACCTTACAGCCAGAAGAGATAAGAGGAAATTGTGAAGGAAGTCAGTCAGTACCTACATTAAGAAAATCAACTAAAACCCTGACACTGTAGCTTTTGTGCCAATTTCTGGTTGGAATGGTGACAATATGCTGGAGCCAAGTGCTAACATGCCTTGGTTCAAAGGATGGAAGGTCACTCGTAAAGATGGCAATGCCAGTGAAACCACACTGCTTGAAGCTTCGGATTGCATCTTTCCACCCACTCACCCAACAGACAAGCCTTTGTGGCTGCCCCTCCAGGATGTCTACAAAATTGGTGGTATTGGCACTGTCCCTATGGGCCAAGTGGAGAGTGGTATTCTCAAACCCTGCATGGTGCTCACTTTTGTTCCAGTCAATGTCACAACTGAAGTCAAGTCTGTAGAAATGTACCATGAAGCTTTGAGTGAAGCTCTTTCTGGGGACAATGTGGGCTTCAACCGCCATTTGTTTGAATAATTGAAAGCTCTAGAAGCTTTGCCATCACTGGCCTGTAGGTTAAAAAACACACACAAACATAATATCTCAAAGTTGAATTTTGTTTATCATTGAAGTCAAAATTAAATTTGCCTGGTAAGGCAAGTTACATGCTGCATGGAAGTCATGTAAAGCACTTGTTGAGTGCTTACCAAACTTTCACTGGTTGAACTAGACCAAGGAACTTTAAGCCAATAATGCCCATAGTAATCCAGGCAACACAATTCTATGAGAAGCACTAGCCTCTTCATGACCTCAGGGACTAGGGCCTGACATTTCTGTGATTCTAAGATTCTCAGCGTTTGGCTCCTCTCTCAGCAGGCTGTGTTCATCTTTTCTCATAGCACCTCAACTTAATACTGTCATTGTATGTAGAGATCTGAAGATTATTGCTTGAATTTGTGAGACATAATTTTTCCTCTTCTGGCAAGGAACTAACTTGATCAGGTAGAGTTCATTGCCCAAATCTTGGGCAGGGTTGGATTTTTCTATGGGTGAGTGTGATGTACTATAATCACAAACTCTAGTTTAGGGATAGGATCACGTTGTAGAGATAAAGGAGGCTGTGGAATATGTGAATGGTGAGAGGGTGAGCATTACTTTCCTTCTGGCTTAATGTTTCTAAGACCTAGAGGCACTTGAAACCACATAATTGTGCCCTCATTGGAAAATATCCTATGCTATGCAAATTATCCTTTTTCATCTCTGATACTTATCTTTCCCTTTATCTTAGCTCATCAGATCCATTATCTTGAATGGGTTAATATGTCAAATTAATCTCTTCTGAGGCTCTATAACAAATTATAATGTAAAGAGCTATTTCTCTTACCTGTGTACTTTTGCACAAGTGTTCAACTCTATGAGGAGTAGTCACTGTTAACTGGACACTTACTATGGACACAGGGGGGGTGCAGTACAGACTCAAGGGAATGTGGATCAGCTGCTGTGGGAGGAAACTTGCCTCTGGTCATAGATTACAAAACAGTGTACTTCTGCTACCTGACAGGTATTATACTTGGGTAACTTGAATTTTTCTTTGTTTTCTTCATTTGAAAATGTTATAAATAATAGTACCTACTTCAAAGATTTTCGTGACTATAAAGACCAATGTTTCTTTCCTTTTAAGTAGTTAGGTGCAAATTGGTTATCTTTTCTTAAGTAAATGGATTTGGTTCACCTTTGTAAACTATAAGTAAAGGTAAACTTTTGTATTACTGCATTATACTAGAAAAGGCACTTATAATCAAAGATACACTTCTATGTCCTAGAGAAAGTATTTCAGGATTGTGGTACTGTTTTCTTCCTACTCCCTTGATCTTTAGTATGAAATATTCATTTATAATTTGTAATTTACATAGGGTTGTCTCGTTGTACAACAAAGCACCTGTAAAATCTCTAATATATATCAATCTATCTGTTCTTCATCTGTTTTCTCTCTTACTGCCTCTGCCTCTGCCTTTGTCTAATCTTTCCCATTTTGGGTGAATTTTATTTCAAGTACTAATTTCTCTCTCTC
>PVKN010035139.1:0-11688 GCA_004027915.1 Capromys pilorides | reverse complement strand
TTGTGTGAGCAGGGACCAGAAAGTGCTCCACATTGTCTGGAGCCTCGAGATAGAGGCTACGACTTCCTGGAGCTTGAAAGACTGCCCACCAACCGCAAAACACTGGACGCTACCTCAGCTGTGTCATGTGGACGACTCCTGAGCATCCTTGTCTCTGCTTACTGTGGAGGTGATTTCACGCCTCCTACCTCACCCAGCCTGCAGCTCTCACCTGCTTCCTGCCACTCTCACAGTCACTCAACCCTGAGCTACTCTTCTCTTCACTAATTAATACAACCTGGGCTCAGCCTTGGGTTGAGGCCTTTGTACCCAATAGCCCTCACCATGACTGTATTCAGGGCCCTGTGGCTCCCACAACTAAAGATATGCCTTAGCGTTGTCATTCTCACCATGGGTTGCCCTAGAAGTGGTAAATTGGAATTAACTCACTAGAATTCCAATAACTTTTCATGGGATTACAAATGTGAACCTCCTGGATGCCAAGGACAAGCAGGAGAGCTCTTTATACTTGGGTTTAGTCCCCAATCAAATACATGCATACATTTAAATATTTCCAGAGACTCTCATACTGACTTTAGAAGAGATATAACTGCTTATATTCCCCTCAGCAGCACCTCAGAACCCCTCTGCTCCAAAGCCCTCTTCTACCATCCCTGGGATTTATCTTTATCAAAATAAAATTGTGGGCAAATTCATTGATGATGATGCACAGGCAGCGCTTAGACACATGGCAAGGCATGTGACATCATCAGCCATAAGGGAAATGCATGCCGGAACCGTGATGAGACATGGCCACGTGGTTATGAGGAGGAAAAATGGGTGCCACGATGCTGAGTGTGCTGAGGATACGAGGCAGGCAGAAGGTGGCACTGTGGGTGGGAACGCAAACCCTGGACGCACTTTGGTGGCCTACCATGCAGTCACCCTTCGCTGTCTGCAAATCAGTGCCAGGAACCCCCATTCCCAACAACACCCAAATATGCAGATGCCCAAGTCTCCTATGTAAAATGGTGCACTATCTATACAGCCTAGGTATACACTGCATCCAGATTTCCTAGAACACTAACAGAATATAAATGCCATGCTAATAGTCGACACTGTGTTGTTTAGGGAATGATGATAATGAAAGTGTCTGTACATATTCAACAGAAATGATTCTTTTCAAATATGTTCCATCCAAGGTTAAGTGACTCTATGGATAAACAACCCACACATATGGCAGCAGGACTGTCCTTATTCTAGGCCCAGCAATCCCACTCCCAGGGGTCTTTCCAGTGAAACGTAGACTTGGGTTCATACAAAATCTATATGTAAACAGCACCTCTGCTCCTATGTGTCCCAAATCATAAACCACCCAAGAGGTTATTTGGCTTGCAGATGAGTAAACAGACTGTGATGAGTGTGCTATGCTAGTCAGCAATGTATAGCACACTGATTATTGACAAATGTGATCACTTAGGTAAATCTTACCATATTATACTGAATGAAAGTTCCACAGTATGTGATTCTATTAATATGACATCACTGGAAAGATAAACTATAGAGATTAGTGGATGCCACAGATATAGGGAAAAGGGTAGGGAAGATGGTAACAGTGAAGAAATAATGTAAAATAGACTTTTAGTATATCCTCAGTATTTGCAATGAATTTAATCTGCTGTGTATGAAAAGGCTATGAAGCAGAAATTCTCAAATTTTCTAAACATGGACTTTGGAATGGAGGAAAATTGAGGTATAAGCAAATATTTAAATGTTTTGAAATTTTCTCATGTTGACCTTGAGAACAGATGTAAGAATTTATATTCCCATGGGAGTACCTAAGAATATCTCTGCTATCTTGGGTGTGGTGGTGCATGCCTGTAATCCCAGCACTTGGGAGGCTGAGGCAGGAGGATCCTTGTGAGATTGTGGTCAGCCTGGGGCTATGAAGTGGCACTGGACTTCATGAGACCCTGTCTCAAAAAAATAAGGAAAAGCTAGGCGTGGTGATGCATGTCTGTAATCCCAGCACTTGGGAGGCTGAGGCAGGAGGATCAATATGAGTTCGAGACCAGCCTGGGCTACAAAAGTGAGTGCAAGTTCAGTCGAATTGCATAGCGAGACCCTGTCTCAAAAAGAAAAAAAAAAAAAAAAAAGACTAAAACCTCTGCTTCAAAATCTTCATCCATCATTGGAATTTGTTTTATTATTGACCAATTATAGAGCTGAGATTTTGGAAAAAAAACTGTAAAGTAATCAGTGTTCAGCTCTAGTTTTACTTGTGTGTATCTGTCAATGGCCATATTGTCGGGCATCTTTATAAAACTGTTTGATGTAATAGAAGTAGGTATTGATGAAGAAAATAGAAAAAGCATTCTTCTTGCTTCTGTGAAAAATAAAACAAAAATTCATAACAAAATAATTAAAGATTAACAATAATAGGATCTGGCCCTGGTATGACTGCTGAATTAGTATGGTGGTCATCTGACATGGCTGAAGCCTTTAAAACAATGGCTGTGCTCCCAGTCACTACCTCCTCCTCCTTTCCCACCGCAGGGCTAGATGCCTTTCCTGCACACACTACAGAGAGCCCAATCAGCTCCTTACCTATAACTGAAACTGCCCCTCAAACTCTACCCCTAGCAAAAGTCCCTGAAAGTCTCAGCTTTCTTTGTCTCAGGTCAGAGGATCCCCCATGTCTTTCCTTGAATTCTCTCTGTGTCTTTAGAGTCAACAAAGGCTTCTTTTATCTTTTCTGTCTCTTTACTGAGGTGCCAAAAACCTAACAAACAATAGTCAATATGCTGTGTGCCACGATCTTGAATGTTCAGAACATCATAGTCATAGATTAAAAAAAAAAAAAAAAAGCTCTTACAAAGAGAAACAACCAGGCAAAAGGGGGGCCAGGGAGATAGCTCGGTGGTCTGAGTGCCTGCCTAGCAAGTGCAAGGACTGGATCTAATCTCTCGCACTGCGTTGGCGTACACCTGTAGTCTCAGCACTGGGGAGGCTGAGACAGGAGGATCACTACGAGTCTGAGCTGCATAGTGAGACTCTATCAAATAAATAAATAAATAAATAGATAACTAAATAAATAAATAAATAAATATCAAAAACAGGCAGAAGGATGCAACCTGAAGACATAATGTTAAGCAAATTAAGGCAGACACACAAGCTTAAATATTCCCCAAAGTATCTATTCCATCATTTCAAAATTATTTTATGAAAGATGCTGGTGTGTTTCACTTATACCACTAGTTTGTTTTTCTTCACTGAAAAGGAAGTTTTGTCCTTTTATTTGTCCAAGTGTCTGTGCCACCAAGTGTCCAGCTGTGTCCTCAGCTGGCACACAATACATTTGGCGACAGTGTCCTCTACAGTCAAGAGTGGGCTAGAGGGTCTCTAAGCTGCAGTTTCTGAACCCAGAGGGTGATCAGAGATTCCTGTTTGCTAATCTTCCTCTTAGGACTTACAGAGACTTTCGAAATGGAACTTTGTCACACAGCTGCCACAAGGATGCCACCCATGCATTGGCAATCAATACGAGCTATCACTAGGAGGCCCCTGGCAATGGCAACAGGCAAAGCTATTTCTATGCTTGGGAAACAAGGTCCCCAAGCGTTCGATCCCCTCAGACTTCTGGGGGAAGCATTAAGGAAGGGCCCCTGTGTGTAGGTTGGTGAGGCCCCAGCTGTAACCTGGATCCACTATGGTATCTCTGCACAGGGGTTCCCCGTGTGCACTCCTCCGACAGCCAGCCATGGCGGCTTGACCAGGGGTGCTGTCAAGGTTACAGGACCCTGCTCTGCTGGAGTCAGACTCCTGCAAATTTATGTTCTCCCGCAGCCTTGCTGGAGCGATGCCTGGTGGATCCAGAGCATAAGTTCTCCAGCTTTCTGGGCTGGGATGGCTGTGTGCTTGGCGTGGTGTGTACGGTCGCAGAACTCTCTGGTGGCACTGAGCTCCAGGTGTCCCAGGGGATGCATCACACTGTGCTCTTGCTCAGCCACCATCCCATCCCCTCCACTCAATGACCTGGGAATGCTTTCAAACCACTCTTAAATCCCTCAGACAGGGACGCTTGCATCATGTCTTTGCGTAGGAGATTCAACCTCAGAGCACCTCTAATCTCTACTGCTTAGAGAATTTAGAATCCTGGTACCCTCCAGGGCCTGGGAGAGCTAGAGTTTTGCTTTGGCAGCTCTATCAGAACCCAGCACAGCTCAGCTTTCCTGTCTGGATGGTTCTTGTGGAAACAACCAGGCATCTCTGTGGTGTTGAGTGCCTGGACTCTCCCGTGGTATCTTCCCCTGCTCCTTGGGTGAGGCCTTCATTCCCATGGGTTGTGGAGAGTTGGCCTCAGAAGTTACATGTGTCACTTGCACTCAGCCCATCCATATCCACTTAGCTGCATGGTCATGGCAAACTGGAAGGCAACTGGGTCATGGCAACTCCCACTTGGCGTGTGAGTGTCCCGTATCTGGGACTAGGATCCATGATTGAGACAGAGAAGGGCTGTGGGGAAGCTCGAGGCCCCACCACAAGTGTGCCACCTGCACGTGGCTCTGGCGACAGGGAAAAAGGCACCTAACCACATGCTCTCTGTTCTGGTTCTTCCATGTCCTCTCTCACCCCCACTGAGGCTCAGGTACCATGGTGGACTCACTAGTGTAGCCACTGGTTTTCTGGTAACTAGGGCCTTTCTAGAAGTGCAGGGAACATACTAGAGGCTTGCTATTCACCCACAACATACAATTATCTTCTGAGCTGAGATCCCAGCACTTTGGGGCCAGTGCTCTTAAGAAGGGAGACTGGGAAGCAGTGAAACTTTTCAAGGAGAAGAAATCAGGTGGCTGGGGATGTCACTCACTGGTGCAGTGCCTGCTTGGCAAGGGCGAGGTCATGAGTTAGATTCCTGGTACAAAGAAAGAAAGAAGGAAAGAAAGATGGAAGGGAGGAAGGAAGGAAGGAGAGAAAAATCAATGAAGGGGTGAGAGAAGGGGAACAAAGACAGGTCAGAGGCTCAGGCAGGGGCATTGACGTCAAGCAAAACTGATGCCTTGCCCTGACTCAGCAGTGGGCAAGGAAGGTGAGATTTCACCATCCACCCTGGCCCCAGGGGCTTGCTCAACGACAAGCACCCAAGCCTGTAGGCAGAGCCACCTCTCTCCCCAGAGGTGGACATGACAGAAGTGTGGATGCATGACAGGTGGGCATGGAAGATCTGAGGAGAGATGGGAGGGGTCCTAGGAGTGTCCATTGAGGTTAAATTTACCAGAGGGTCTATTAGCTACCTTTCATGGGTGGGACATGTCGCCTTCTGGCTCCGAGGGGGCTCAAGTTTTGTGAGGTCCTCTTGAACCTTCTTTTTGGCCTATCAAGGCCTCCTCTATGAGCCCCTCCTGTGCACTTTGGAGGCTGGGGTAACACATCCCACGCATCCTGGAAAACTGAGCCCTGCTGATGGTGGGGGATAGGGAAAGCAAACGTCAGGACCCAGGGATCCCAACAACGGTAGAGCCCCTCAAATGAAGCATGGGGAAGATGTGGCTGGAGCAGTTCTTCCATGTGGCTGTTTGTAGGTGCATCTTTTAAAATTATGCTTAAATAGCAGTGCATTACTTTTAATAGTCTTCTCTTGAAGCAGCTAGCACTGTTTCAATCAGGAGCCTGATTAATATACAAAAAGAGATTTGTTTTGATTTTGGTCTAGTGGTGTTTTTTTCTTTGCCAAAGAACTTTATCAAATTCCTCTGCTTTTAAAGGATGGGGAGAAATGTATCTCCTTGGAGTTGCAGGAAGGCATTGTTTCCTTGAAGGTAGGGAAGGGTGGCCTCTCTGGGAGCTGGGCCAAGTCTCAGCCGTGCGACATTGCCAGTGGCAAAGCCTCTTTCTGCAATTTTCCATCTATTACAAAGTGCCGACCCCATCCTAAGGTGTAATCAGCTCCTGGATGTGCTGAGTGAAGTCTTGTCCACTGGAAGTCACCCTTGGCACACTTGTTCTGTCAAAGTGTAGGATATTTTGCAGCTTCTTATGTGACCTTGGGCAAATTGCTTAGTATCTCTACATTTGTTTCAGCATCTTTAAAAAGAAGGTAACACTTACTCCTTGGGATTTACACATGGCAAGTCTGTAATCCTTTATCTGAAAACCTCCAGGTAGGTATGTTGCTAGCACAGCAATATTCCTGCATCCTAGCTTATGAATATGCAGATGGTGTGGTATCAAGCCTAAAAATAGCCTCCCACCCATCAAGGGCAAGGTTTGTAACTAGCTACAAGTGAAGCTTCCAGAGGTGCTGCAGGTGGGAGGGACTGGGGAACAGAGGCTGTGGCCCTATGACAAGACGATCTCTGCATCCATCCATCCATCCATCCATCCATCCATCCATCCATCCATCCGTTTCCCAACCAGTTCCAGGAAGGATTGGGGTGACACTTAAAACCCCAGACTGGCTGGCTCCCTGGGTGTTCTGCCATCCTCCCTTCCTGTGGTGTGGGTGGGCTCTTGGCAATTTTTCTTTCTGATATAACCTTTGTAGTCCTGTGTTTCTCCCAGGGTTCTGATTTCAGACATTATTCTTTTGATACAAATAAAGAACATTCCTAGGGAAGAAATCTGTCTGTCTGTCTGTCTGTTTATGTATCTATGTATCTATGCATCTATCTATCTATCTATCTATCTATCTATCTATCTATCTATCTATCTATCTGTAGTACAGGAGCTTGAACTTGGGACCTTGCGCTTGCCAGGAAGGTGCTTATGCTGCTGAGCTATCTCTGCAGTCTGAAAACTTTCTAGAGGGAAACACAAATCATGTAATAGTGGGATCACTAAGCAATAAGTGGAATTGTCTTAACATTGGCAGAAATTTCTAAGAAATTCTTGTGGAGGCAAGTATCAAGAAATTTAGAACTAAATGCCCTGAAAGAGTTTTTCAGTATACATAGTGGGCTGGGAGCCTGTGTCCAACTCCCCAAATGCCATGGCACCTCCTCTGTGCCCCATACTTCAGTAACCCCTGCTTAATTGTGCCTGATTCTGTGACAATATCTTATTTGCATATCACAACATATCAAAATATGTAATATTTATGATGCTCTAATAAGATAAACCTCAAGCTGTGGCCATTTATAGCAGGCATTCTTCTGAAAATTCCTTATGAAAATTTAAAGTGGGGTAAAGTTTTGACAGAGGTCTAGTAAGTCAGCGTTGAATTGGTCTCTTCATCATGATCTTCTTAGTGGGCTTTTTTGTCAGTGGGGTACAGTACTTGACCTGCAGAACTTCAAGGGAAAATGTTTTTGGAGGCTCGTGGCTTCAGAGGTTTCAGTCCGCTGAGCTGGCTTCAGGCATGGCCGAGGGACACAGCGTACAGCGCTCCCAAGGTAGCAGCTGGAAAGCAGGTGGTGCAGAGGAAGCACCCCGGGAAGCAAAGCGCCCCAGAGACCAGTACCGCCAGGCCCCACCCGACAGCCCCTTTGGCTGTAAGCTCATCAATAGAGAATCCTCGAATCCGATCATTGGCTGAGCTCACATCCTCCGGGTTCCATCACCCCGCAGGCCATGCCTCTGAAGACTGCTGCGCTGGGAATCAAGCCCTGCGTGGCTCAGCCCCTGGACGGCACTACTGGTTAAGCTGTAATGATTATATAATCCCTGAGCTCTTTTATAACCATTCTTTTCAATCTTCATCAGCCATTAGACATTTCAAATTCTCTGGAATCTCTTACTTGGGAGTTACTAAGGAGTTGTCCAGTCCCTCTCTGTTTTCACACAGTGGTTCCTACTTATGTCGGGAACTGTGCATCTATCTAGCAGATTGGGTATCTCTATCCCTCTCATGAAGTTACCATTTTAGGATTATCTTCAGGTACTGGCGCGCTGTGCAGTGTTGGCTTTGGTTCTGTGTTATGGCTGTTGGTGCATCATGTACATGGCCTACAAATTACACCATCCAGACACTTTAGGGATTAATGATGGCTGAAACTGCAGTTGAGAACATCTTGGTTTTTTTCTGGCTCCAGCATTAACTTTATGTCATATATTTGGCACATCACTCACACTGTCAGCTTTTCCTTATCCAGATGTATGCATTTCCATATCTCTTTAATGAATCACAAACTATGATGAGGAAAGAAAAGCTACAGTATTTTGTAATAGGTTTTTTTTTTTTTTCAGAACCAGGGATTGAACTCAGGTCCTTATGTTTGCCAGGCAAGTACTTATTCTACTGAGCTATCTCCCCAGCCCCTGGCTTTGGTTCTAGCTGGGCACCACTTGTAGCTTCTTTGGCTGGGGTTAGTGGCTTCTTTGGGGATAATGATCATGGCAGAGTTGGAGAGAACCCTGCTCTGCAGGCTGTGCAAGAGAGGGAAGCTAGCAGTTCAGGCAGCAGGTGTGGGCAGCAGTGGGATCAACATGCTGTCTGGGAGTGGGGTTCCTGGGAGGCAGAGGGGCTCCTTGGGCCATGTGCTGATAGGTCCCCTACTAGCCCAGGCCTGTGGCATTGGGAGCCACCGCAGTAGTGTGGTTACCAGTGCGTTTGTCCTCTTCCCAGTCAGTGGTGCAGCCTGGAGGCCACACAGAGCTGCAACCCCTCTGTGGTGCTCCTGCCCATTCCTGGCAGTCACGTGTACTCACAACAGGTACAAGGATGAGGAAAGGGGCAGCAGGAGATGGGGTGCTCTCTGCTCTGTTGGTGCCACCCAGAGCGGGACTGTGGTGTGAGCTGGGCATAGGGCACAGGGCACAGGGCCCCCTCCTGCCTGCGCACCTAAGGACCAGGAGCCACAGATTTTCTCAAGGCCACTCTGGCTCACCCGTATGGCAGCAGTGGGAGCCCAGTGTTCCCTCCCACCATGTCAGGAACAGGCACCTCAGATGGCACAGGGAAAAGGCAGGAACTGCCCAGGCACCGCCATGAAGGTTGGCATAGAGCAAGTGTGCGTGCTGCAGGCCAGACCTTTAGTCTCAGGCAGACACCCCGTCGGCTATGGCTGGAGGCAGCCTGGGCTCCCTACATGCTGCACACCACGCCCTGCAGGCGGCAACCCTCTGAGCCCGGGGTTTGCGGCACACGCAGTACAAAGGCTGTCTGGTCTGAGATCGGACTAGGCAGGGGTTTCTGACCCACAGACCTCCACAGGCTCAGACAACAGCCCCTGGGTGTTCACAGGAGAAGAGGCTGTCCTTTCCCAAAGCAGCTGCTGTGCAGACTCCAGGCTGCTTGTCTAAGAGGGCTGCAGTGTGGGCGCCTGAGGTTGCCCAGCAGCTGGGGTTACGGTACCTGCACAGACAGACTGGGTCTCTCACCCCGGCCCCTGCCATGGGAGGCCACGCTCCTGGCTGTCTTGGAGCTGGGGAGGCAGATAGCAGTTTGCTCTTATTTTCTTACTGTGCTGTTGCTCCCGCTTTCTGAACCTTGCAAGGTTTCAGCCCCTCACCAGCTGGTTTCTAGCGTTCTCCCAACATTACTCATCCCTCAATACAATCACGTGTCTGCTGTGCCGGCTCTGCCCTGTGGACAAGAAGAGGAGCACTGGCTATCTCCATTCTGCAGTCTTGAATCTCTGTTTCTGAATTTTACGTAAGTGATACTCGGGTGACACATGTTACGCCCCTCCCTGGGGATGGAGGAGGTAGCAGCACAGTCTCTATGTCACTTTTGCTGCCACTAGACAGCATAACTGACACACTCATTTTAAAGAAGTTTATTTTGGCTCAGAGTTTGAAAGGGTCCAGCTCAAAGGAAGCTGGCTCCATGCTCCCAGTGTGGAAGGGCATGGCAGGGGACAGTTGCTTACTGCCTAATATCCAGGAAGCAGAAAGAGAAGGAGGATCCAGGGACAGGAATGGACTCTTCCAAGTCACACATCAAGTGGCCCGCCCCTTCTCACAAGACCCCACCTTCAAACAAGAGATTTTAGGGGACTTTTTATATTTATTTATTTAATATATTTGGTATAGGGGCTCACTATGCAGCTTGGACTCATAGTGATCCTCCTGTTTTCAGCCTTCACAGTGCTGGGATCAAAGGCACGTACCACCATGCCTGGTCTCAGTGGCTGGCTCATTGTGCCCAGGGGTGGGGCCAGCATGGCTGGCATGGCATGTGGTGCCAGGAATCAAACTGTAGCCTCTGTGCTTGCCTAAGCAGGCACTTAGTTCACTGAACTGTCTTATCTACCCCATGAGCTCACTTCCTGACTGGATTCCCCATGTTGGTTTTTGATCAGGCACACATGGTAATTGGTTCATAATTATAAAATTGGGAATGATGTACACAAGAATGTAATTCACTTTCCAGAAATCTGAGCATCAGCAGGAGAGGACAGGTGGGATGATGTGGTGCCCGACTGTCAGGAGATGCCAGCGCGGGAGACAGAAAGCAGCAGAAACTCACAGAAAGTGAGGTGCCACGTAACACCATTCTTGGGATGGTATTTTTTCTTTCTAAATCTAATACCATCATTATCTGTCAAGATACTGTTTTGGTCTATATAGATTTTATTAATGATAAATTTGACTGGTTTTCACTTTATCTACCCTCTGTGAGTTGCTTCTTGTGCTGTTTCTTGGTTTATCTTTTTACATTAAAATGATTCTCGATTTGTCGTCCGTAGCATGCAAGGTTGTAAAAGGAAGAGACTAAATGGGCAAAGTGTTGTTCAGTTATAGTAGAGACATTAAAGCATAGGGAGGCTGTAGAGAAATGGATTCACATATAGAAAGCCTTTTAGTCATTGTGCTAGCTACTTTTCTCATTGCTATGAGAAAACACCTGACACCTAAAGTCAAAGAGGAAAAAGTTTATGTAGCTCACAGTTGGTAGAGGTTTCAGTCCATAGTTGGCTGGGTCCAAGGCAGGGTGGCAGGGGCAGAGGGCAGTAGTTCATGGTGGCACAAGACAGCAAAAACAATGAGAGAGGAGACAGCAAATCTCCTTCTGTCCCTTGTATTATAAACAGGCTACACACCCTACAGCACATGTAGCACTCACACCCCTAATCCCAGCACTGGACCATGCATCCATCACAAACTCTGGATTCAAGCTTCTCCAGAAAGTGACCCCATGAGTGTTTGAGGCTTTGAGGGTACTTCCAGATCCAAACCATAACAGTCACACTAGAGTTAGGGGAGACTCAAGATTCATGATGCTGGGTGTATGTGTTTCTCCCACTTTAGCACTAAAGTGACCCAGCAGCAGTGCCACTTGGTCACCCACCATCATCCATGTGGGACAAGCTGGCGCCTGCTCCTGCTGAGGTTGGGAAGCTGGCTCCTTATGTATGTGTGGTTAAGGAGAAGTCACCATGCCTGGGTGTTGAGAGGGAAGCGTGTTCGAAAGGCATCTCCAAGGACAAGGAAGTCAGCTTGAAAGGCCCCATCAGCCATGTGGAGACAATCAGAGTCCTTGGAGAAGAGCAGTATGAAGTGGCATAGCTTGAGTCTGTTTTGTCCTGAGCGCAATAGCTGGAGAGAGCCACGAGTTAATATAGAGGATGCCCAAGTGCAGCTGTACGGAAAAGGCTGGTGAGCATACAACAAATACTAAGGACTAATTAAGTAAATACAAATGCTAACCATAGGAAGCAGTTGCTTCTGTGTCTACTGTGGGAACAGGCATGGCTTGGGTTGATCCAGGGCTTCCTTCCAGTGTCCTGTCACTCACAGGCTGAAGGCCTCCCCCATTGCAGGGACACT
>PVKN010035138.1:0-11695 GCA_004027915.1 Capromys pilorides | reverse complement strand
TCTGTCTGTTTCTCTCTCTCTCTCTCTCTCTCTCTCTTCCTTATTTCCTTTCTTTTTCTTTTTTTTTAAATTTTGACACCCAGTATTATTGCCAGGGTGGGCTTAAACTTGCAGTCCTGTTGACTTGGCTTTCAATAATGTAGGGATTGCAGACATGTACCATCAAATTTGGAGAGTATGACAGTAGCATTTTTCATATGTTAAGGACTGAGAAGATAATATTAAAAGTGTTGTTCTCTCTGAAACCTATATTATTATATAACCCAAGAATTTAAGGCTGGCCAGATAGCTCAGCAGACTAAAGCACCTGCTTAGCAGATGCAGGGACCAGAGTTGGATTTCCAGCATGTCATACGAGCCCTGCCACTGGGACATACTGAGAGTATGATTGAGACTGGGCATGGTGGCGCACACCTGCAGTCACAGTGCTTGGGAGGATGCAAATGAGAAAATCAATACAAGCTCAATCTGTGTAGTGAGATCCTGTAGACCCTGTACTAAATACATAAAAGAAAAAAGAGTGTATCTATTTGCTGGTTTCATTCCACTACAGATATTTCTGAAATAAAAATGAACAATTTCTTAATGAAGGAGTTCAGGAATAATAAAAATTATGTGTGACAAATTTTGAAAAATTAACCTTGTCGATGCTATTTTTAATTCTCTATTAGTCTAAAGGGTTGTATGATGCTTACAAGGGAATTTGTAGCAAGGCAACATTTTAATCAAAAATACAGTATTTGAATCCAGTCACAGGTGATCATAATTTCACACCTTTTTAAAATATGGAACTATTGAATTTTTAAAACTCAAGAGAAATAAAGTCATCACTTGAAAATATTTTTAAGCAAGAAATATACATTGCATATTTTCAAGACTTATTAGCCTGTTATCACACATTTCTTCATCTATCTTCACTGAGGTTCAGCGTACCATTAAATTTTCACTGTCATGAAGATAGAAGAGTAAGAGTTGACAACACAACACAAAGCCAGATGTGGTGGCTCGCGCTGGCAGTCTTGGCTATGGAGGAAGCTGAGCGAGAAGGGTCACTTGACTGTGGGAGTTAGCATGGCAACCTGGTTGGCCCCACACCAAGAACACTAATAAGAATGTAACAAGAGTTTAGAAACAAAGATATAGGCATGCCACTAATCCATTAAAGATTATTCTGAAGCATTACTTTAACTTTTTTCACCATGTTTTGAGTAAAGGATTTAGATCCTTCTGCAAAGTAGGCTGTGGAAATACTTTTATCAGAGCTAATGTGAATTTGAGGGTGTTGCTTAGTTTATTCCTGTTGTTTATACAGCATAGCACTGAACCTGTAAAAATCTACTATATCAGTTGCTTGAGAAATAAGAGACAGTTCTTGTACATGATTTCCTAATATGAGTAAACAAAGATAACTGATGAGAAAAGTTCTAATAACTTCAAAAACTGCAGAAATTTAATGTCATAGGCACAAATGGCCATTTCCCAAAGATATGCTGGTCAGGTTTCTCTGTATAACAAAATAATGTGATAATTAACTAAAAAAAGAGACTTAGTTTTGCTCAGAGTTTTGAGGTGCCCTTTCATGAATGATTGGTCTCATTATTTTGGGGTCAAAATCCTCCAGTCCTCTTCAAGTGCATGTCCCAAATGACCTAAAGACCTCCTGCTAGGCCCTGAATAGCACCATCTTGGGGAACAAGCCACGTGAACCTCAAAGAGGATGTTCAAAATCCAAATTAGTAGAGGTTGAAAATAGATACCTAAGAAGTCTGCAAGGGCATATAGTGTCAGATTTAGTTTTGACTAATCACAGCTTTGAGAAAGAGGGGATAAAATAGTACTTGCTATAACTATCACTAATTCACCTCAAAGTATGTTCCACTCAATTCAGCAGTACTATTAGCATATTACTTTAAATTTTTTAAAGTATTAAAGTCAAGATGAAATCTGATAAGTTGGGCATGGTGATGCACACCTGTAAACCCAGCACTTGGGAGGCTGAGGCAGGAGAACTGACATGAGTTCGAGACCAGCCTGGGCTACAAAAGTGAGCTCCAGGCCAGCCTGAACTGCATAGCAAGACCTTGTCTCAAAAAAATAAAAAATAAAAAATAAAAAAAGAAGAAAAAGAAAAAAGAAAAAAAAATCTGAGCTATATACATAGTGGGATTTCTAGATGATCCTAGGCCCTAATCATAAGCAAAATATTGAGAAAGGGGAATAATTTAAAATATTAAAACTATACTTTGAAATTAGAAAGTAACTTTAAAAGATTGATTTGTATTAAGAAAAAAATGTGAAAAAACTTGTTATTTTTAACATAACTAATTTCTCCAATGCAGTTCAATATTATTTGGCACTTAGAAATTATGTTTAAGTACAGTATTCTAAAAATATTGTAATGATAAGAATACCTTCTTTTTTCAAGCTGTCCATACCTTAATCTCAGGAAAATACCTTGTAAATAGCCTGTGTAGCAATATAGCTGTGATTAATGTTAAGTGCTTTGAAGTGGGGAGATTTTACTTGATTATTTGAGCAGACCCCAACTTGATTATTTTTGAGTTTTCCAAAGCAGAGAACTATTCCCTACTATATTGGAAAAAAAATGTGACTATGGAAGAAAGGAAAAAAAGAGATGTCTTACTGTTGCTTGAAACTAAAAGGAGGCTACCTGTGGATGCATGTGAGGAGCCTCTAGAAGTAAGAGAATGCACTTATCCCTAGAGCTAGCCCTTTGCTTTCACTGCATGAAGATCTGTGTTAGAGCTTAAGTATATGGATTAGTGGGATAGTAAATTTATGTTCATTTATTTCAGCAGCAATAAAGGCATTAATATACATTGTAGAATGCTACTAAATCAGGACCATCCGTATAAATTCGCATCCCAATCTCTAACATCTGTGAATGTTACCTGTATCCATTAAATTTGTTGTCAACTTGATTGCTTTAGCAAATACCTGTAAAAGTGATTGGTTCATCGGGCTCTGTACTCCTCAGTGGATTAACCTACTGACAGTCATAACTGAATGAGTTATTACAAGATGGGCCTCAGATGGAAGACGTGAATCACTGGGACTATGGCTTTTTAGGATATCTCCAGCTCGCTCTTCTTTCTGTCTTTTCCTGTGCTCTTCTTCCCCCCACCATAAAGTGACTAAGTTTGAGCCATCATGATGTGTCTGCCTTGGGAGCTGGAAACTGTGGACTAAACCTCTCAAATTAGAAGCAAAATTAAGCTTCTCCTCTTCAAAATGTGAGTTTCATGTATTTTGTTCTCGCAATGAAAAAGTTAATAAAGAAAACTGGTTATAGTAGGATTATTGCTGGCCATATTGTTTAGAAGCTTTTTAAAACTGGTTTGAGAGAGGAGTTTAGGAGCTTAGAAAAGTTTGTAGTGATTAGAGAAAGCCTAGAGTTCTATGTGCAGTGCCCTGATGGGAAATTTTGTCTAGAATCCAGAAGACAAAAATGTTGATATATATATTGACAGTAAAGGCCAGGCTCATGAAGTTTCATATTGCAACAAAGACTCTTGGAAATTAGACTAGGGGCCTTATATATAACACTCTTTTTAGGATTAGGTGTTTCTTTTTTAATTTTTAAAGAACACAAACTATTGATAGAAAAAAAAAGCCTTAGAAACAATACAAGATTTCACTAAATGAAGTAATAGGAATTCAGCGATGGTTGCTATATTACATGATGCTATCTTCAAATTAGTTTTGACAAAGGACTTGTCTACATTTTCCCTACTCTTGAGAATGGGAGGGTGGACTTAAGGATTAAAGATTTATTGATCTAATAGAACTATAAATGTAGCCTGAAGCTCAGGTTATGGCATGGGTATTGCTGGCTGCTTCTATCCAAGTTTAGAGTCTGACCAGTGAGCAAAACTTGGAGCTAAAATTTTTAAAACTTTTATTTTTTGCCTAAAAAGAGCAACATATAATTATAAGCCAAATCAACACTACTACAGGGCCACCAAGTACTTTGAAAGGGGATGAGAAAAAGATGTCTTAAGGGCATTTCAGAAATTGGTGAGATTCACCCATCATAGGTTCAAGAGTGCAAAACTATTGAACTTTAACTTGAAAAGTCTTTCATATTTTTATTTTTTATTTGTGTATTTATTTATTGTATTTTAGGTAAGGGGCTACAGGGTGTTCAGGATTTTACTACTAGATCAGACTCTCCTGTTTACCGTCTCCCAAGGGCTGGAATTACAGGTGTGTGCCACCACGCCCAGTCTCAATTGCCATCTCAGCTCATGCCAGGGGTGGGGGCAGCACAGCAGGCCCAGGGATCAAGCCACCCCTGACCCCTGTGCCTGTTTGCAAGAACTTTAATCCACTGAACCATTTGGCTGACCCTTGCTTAAAAAGCCTTTTATCTACTTTTTTATTTTTGCTGAGACAAAATACCCAACGCTAAAAGTTAAGGAAGAAAAGTTTATTTAGCTAGTTTGTGGAAGTCTCAGTCCATAATCAGCTGGCTCCAAGGGATGGTGTCCTGACACAGGAATAATCCTTCAAGGGAACAGAAGAAAGCAAAAGCAGCAAGACAAGATGTGGGAGAAGTAAGCCTCTTTTTTCCCATTTATTGTATGCACGCTATCCATTATAGGTTGGCTCCTTCACCCCCACACCCCCACATCCATGCACTCCTTATATATAGGCTCAGAATGTTTATAAAGTGGGGACCCTGGCCCTTGCTGAGTTGTTTAGTTAGACTTTTAAACTTTTGACACAAGTATCAATTATAACAATAAGGTCTTGGGTTTCATACTTGAAAAGGACCATCTAGGGCATTGGTGTGCCAGTATTCGTTTCATTATGTTCAGCCAGCTGAGCACTTAGCAGCTCCTGCAGCCATGGTCCAATGATTCCTGTACTGCTTGAGTTAGTGAAGGACCTTGGCATTATCCAAGACCTTGACATTGACCTTGAAGTTTTTTAGGCATGATAATGTTGCCCAGAAAGTATGGGAGGCTTCTATCTGCATTTTAAAAGGACTGTAAGGAGACATATATTGCCTATGCTCCTGAGAGGGGTATAAGGTTGTTGGAATAACGCCAAAAGTTCAGCAATCCCGGGAAGTCAGTTATGTCAAGAACCACTATGAGTCTGACCTGCATAGTGAGACTTTGTACCAAATACATAACAGTTTTTTTTAAAAAGTAACATTGTGTTTATTAACTTGTTACATGTTCATTTGAAGGCTAAGTAAGTATAAGGAGATGTAATTGAATGTCAAAGTGATAAGGAGTTGATTCACACTAGTTAATCTTAATTGTCAAATTGACTGGACTAAGATTCCTGGAGAGGGAATTGGATCACGAGGTCATTACACTCATCAATAGATCAATCCATGAGCTGGGGATATAGCTCAATGGCGTAAACACCTGCCTGGCAAGCTTAAGGACTTGAGTTCAATTCCCAATACTGCAAAACAAAACAAAAAACAAAACAAAATTAAACAAAACAAACAGATCAATCCACTGATATTCATAGTTGTATACTGTTAAGATGTACTGTGACAGGGAGTCAAAGAATAAGTTCATTGAGATTTGCCTTTGGACAGTGTCTGTCTAGTCAGCAGTCTTTTGTGTGCTTCTTGGCCACTATAACATGAATAGTTTTCTCCACCACACCATTCCTTCATAATTTCTTTGTTGTGGAGCTACTGAATATGGACTAAACCTTTGAAACTGTGAGCCAAATTAAATTCTCCTCCTTTAATTATTGGTGTTGGGCATTTTGTTCTATAAATAGGAAAGGTGACTAATACACCACCTTATATGGTAGAATGGATTTCATAGGCATGATAAAGTTAAGGACGATGAAGCAGTTATATTCTTAGATAATCTGAGTGGAAGTAGATGTAGGCATGGTCATAAAAGAACAACAGTTGTCAGAGCCAGAGGAGAAGGTGATTTTATAATGGGAGGAAAAATTGGAATGGTGTATGTTGGAGCTGGAAGAAAGATCGATAAGCTGAGGAATACAGAAAGCCACTAGAAGTGAAAAACAGAAGGAAACATTTGTGTTGTGGAACCTACAGAAGGAACCTGTCTGCCAACACTCTGATTTTGGAACAGTGAAGGAGATTATGTATTTATGACCTCCAGAACTTGAAAAATAAATTTGTGTTTTTTTAAGTGACTCATGTGTAAAAATTTGTTATAGTTCTTATAGTAAATTGCTACAAACATATTTAACATACAAAGCAAGATGCTATGTAGGTACAGGGTAGATTTTTGATTCTTTGAAAAACTATTATGAATATACAATTATAGAAACTATTTTACATGGAAATCCTCTTACTTTTTGCTATTTTTCAGATTAACAGATAATGCTTTATGTATTTAACATGTACCTACTATCTTAAATATATATATATAAATATATATATTATGTATAATTAAATATATATTATTAAATATATATTATTAAATATATATATTATATATATTATTAATATATATTAAATATATATAAATATATATATATATAACTAAATCTAATTAACACATTAATACCTCACAGAGTTAGTATTTCTGTGGGCAAAGACACTTTACAATCATACTCAGCATATTTTACCTCTGCACTGATGGAATGTAACTTTAAAATATGAAATGTGATAGTATTTATATCATGAATGTCATAGTTCATATTTCTGTCTTCATAGATTAAAATATTTCCTCCTATTCTGACTTTGTATTTGACTCACTTTGGCCCACAGAATAATATTAAATATTCTCAAATAAAGACTTAAAATGATTTCACATTAAATTTATTCTTTCTTGTGTCTAGCATTCCTTTTTCACAGTCTGAGGACTCATGTTTCTTATTTTCTCATTGTTGGAACAAAACACCTGACACCCACAAGTTAAAAGAAGAATGGTTTATTTTAGCTGAAAGATTTGAGGTTTCAATCCTTAATTGAGTAGGTCCAAGGCAGGGCAGCATGACAGCGGAGAAGCAGTTCATGGCCTAGCAGGAAAGAAGAATCAGCAGCAGCATGATTTCCTTCTTCTCTTCCTTTTTTTTTTCCATCAAGACTATAAGCCTCTTGGTTGGTGCCCTCCATATGAAGGGTGGGTCTTTCTTATTCAGTACGCCCATCGTCCATACCCAGAACTATGCTCAATTCGGTGAGTGGGTAATTGAATATCACACATGCATGAACTTCCAAAAGCCCCACTGTTGAGTGCACGAGGCTTTGGAGCACATCTTGATATGACCAAAAATTTGAGGAAAGGCCCCTCACAGTTGTAATGTCATGCCACATCATGAAGTATCTTAAGAGATAGTCAAATTTTGTTTTTTTAAGTCACTAAATTTTGAGGTGATTTGTTGATCAACAAGAAATAACCAGTAGAGTATATTTACTTCCTAGGCTGTAGGGTCCATTTCCCTATTCCTCCAGTGATCATAAGGAAGTAGCACCTAGATTCCTACATGTATTTTCTTATAAGTCAATTGACCAATGATTTTTAGAAGATTGTTTGGGAAATTGGATCAGGAGCTTCCTGAGTAGCCCAAAACTACTGAAAATAATTTGCTTGCTTCATGGTGTACAGTATCATTTTGTTTTAATCATTGTCCTTCAAAGTGCATGCACTTAAAAATAATTAAATTAGAAGTATGCCTACAAAAGCTTTTCATCATTTGAATAGATTCTAAATGAAAAAAATGTACTCTTGGCTAACTACCATCTAAATTTTCAGAGACCTACATCAGTAGCCCAGAATAACATTACCTAAGCAGCTACCTACATGTTTTAGTATGATGTGGATTACTGTAGCTAAGGGTTTTTGGCAGAGGCATCTTATGACACTAAGGCATGCCTCAGAACATTTCCCTATGTTCTCTAATTTGTTGAGGGACACAATAGATCATAATTAAGGCTATAGTTGTGGATATAAAAACTCTCAGCCATCAATTGTAGCTGCACATTGTGCTGGCTGTTACTTTACCAAACAGGACCCTAGTTTCCTCATCTGTGAAACACAGGACAATAACTGACATATTCACAGGCTGTGAGAATTTCATAAATGAATGTGTAGTGCACCTGCTACCCAGTTGAAAGTGCTCAATACATGTTTCTCATCATGGGTTCACAGTCTGTTTTTCTTCAGCCAGCGTTGACTTGTAGCTATACTACTGAATTGTGCTGAAGATATTTCCTCATTTGGACTCTTGAGCTAATAGTTGAAATGAGAACTCTGCAAAAAAGAAAACTAGACTTGTGTGCTTCATATAAAAATGTACTACCAGAAATGTTCTTTAAATAATAAGATATGTGGAAACTGTCCCTTTAAGTCTTTCAGAGAATTATATATTTATTGTTGGGGTTCCTAGAGATTGTAGTTTGAAAACACTTTGACCAGATGGCTTGAAAGAACTCTTTTAGCTCTGAAATTATGACATAAAGAATACTCCTTTAACATTGGAAGATGATATTTATGTCTGTGTGACACACCGAAGTTAACTTACTCCTTTGAGGATGGAAACTGCTCTTCACTATGAGTTCAATCAACTGAAATAACTATTTAAGCTGCACAGCTGCCTTCTCTACCAGCTTACCTTTTCATTTTGAGAGCTCAACTCCTGAAGTTGTTTTGTGCTCTAACTACTCCCATTTGCAGAATAATAAGTATTCCTCTAAAGGAGTTGATATATAAAAATTTAAAATGAAAGTGAGATTTAATAACACTAAAGTAGATTCCATGCACATTTTTAAAGGATGACTTTTTGCTAAGCAATTTGGACTAAATAAATGAGTTTTATCATATGTAAGTTAATATTTCTATTTTGTGAACCATGACGTTTATATAGAGAAATGTATGAATTCCTATGTTTATAATCTCTAACACGTATGCATGTGATAAAAACTATATTGCAGTCTTAGTGTTATGGTTTGTGTCTAGTCCCCCCAAAGCCTCATGCAATCAGGGGGTGGGGACTTATAGAGGTGGAGACTAACTCATGATCCACTGGGATTATGTGTCTTAGTACTGCTTGTTGGTTGCCTCTGTTGCTTTGTTGCTGTTCCTCCGCCCTGAACTTCTGGCCTCTGCCATGTACCTGTATGCCTTGGATCCAGCTGAGTGTGGACTGAAGCCTCCAATAACTGTGAGTTAAATAAACCTTTACTTCCTTCATTTGTTGTGTTAGGTATTTGTCCCAGCAACAAGAGAAGAGTAACTAAGACACTTAGTTAATTTCTTGTTGCTGGAACAACATAAGCAACAACCACAAAGGAGGAAAGATTTATTTTGGCTCACAGATTGTAGAGGTTTTGGATCATAGTTCACTGCTTCCAAGTAGGGTGGCATGGCCTAGAGGCATGGTAGAAGAGAAACAATTCATGACATGATAGACAGGAAGCAGAGAAACTTCTTTCTTTGTTACTGCTTTGTTCTATTCAGGCTAAAAGCTGATTGGATGGTGTCTCCCATACAGAGTTGATCCTCCCCCTTCAGTAAATCCATCATTCATTCTATTCTACATCAATCTGTGAACTGATCCACTCTCCAGAACTATGTTCCAGTCACCTTCACAAAGCCCTACCTATAAGTGCATGAGGCTTCAGGAGGACATGAGGCCATAACAATCATCGGCCTACATTTCATTCTAGTGTAATCTATACATGCTTAGTTATTTGATGGATAATAACTATCCCTTTATCCTTGTGCAAAATAATGAATCAGATTTTCCCAAGGTTGAGACTTAGGATTACTTTCCAAACTCTTGAATCATCAATGCAGTGATACTATTGTAGTGAAAGCATTAATGTACATTTTGAGCAGGGTCTAATTTACTGGCTAATGGTATCTTTTCATAGGAATTACTTGGCTTTGTTGAATACGCTTTTATCTTTCTGCTTTTTGGTTAATTCAATTGAATTTTCATCCGATCTACATTGTTTCATTCTAATTGCAGTCAGCTTCATCTTCAAATGATTTTGTTCCAAAAGCTCATTTGTGAGTTGGTTATTTGCAGCTTAGAACATACTTTTCTGTAGAAAAATAAGAGCTACAAATGTTGGGTGTATTCCCAGAATGGCCCACAGAAGCCAATTTAACCCATCCTATACCCAAAGCGGATTCTGCTTGCCAGCTGATTCAACATAAATAACATTATGTGTGAAGGGAGCATGCATTTCATGATCTGCGTGGGCAGACCCAGAACCCATTCTTCTACAACAGGCCAGTCTGTGGGAGAACTTTTCTGTCTTTGTCTTGCCAACCTAAAAAGAAAAGTAGTGAGAATGTGGCCTAGTGATCACCTGCAGCAATGGCTCTACTTGTGTGAGTTGGAGAGTGGGCTTAGAAATACCTATCAACAAGGAATTTGTAAATAGAGGAGAAGGAGGGTGAAAAGTAAGAATTATTTGTGAGTTATGGGAGTGGTAAAGCACTAGGAGAAGAAGCACAAAGAAAAGTTGAACACTTCATTATTGGTAAAAACCTGAGATTAGGTTAGGTTCAAAGGCTTCTATATCCCTTGTTTCCTCTTATAGTTTTTGTCAGATATAGATTAAGGGTGATGTAGAAGATTTGTCTGCTGAAGAGTAGGCATTTTACTCACTAGGAGCCTTTAAAAGAAAAAAATACTGTTTTTCTACCTATCCTCAACACTTGCTGAGGTGGAGGAGGACAATTAAAAGGATATTCTCCAAAAAAATTAATTGGGATGGGGAAGCCGTAACACAGGGCTTCAGGCAGGATAGATTTTTGAGCAAAAGAATAAAGAGAGCTTGAGGATCAAATGGGAGAGAATATGAACTCTCAATAGAAGACAGTAGTAGAGGAGTCTCTTGCAGTTAAACATCTTCATGTTAATCATTGATCAGGTAGCCTGAGCTACTTGAATCTGATTTTACTGAGAGGGGTTCTAGAGAATTTTCTCAGCAGAAGGTAAGGCAATTGCTTAATGTTATTTTAAAGAAGATAAATGACACTCTAAAGGAACTGTTGTTTCCTTAGACATGAGATTTTGTACTCAATATGCCACATATATGAGATTCTAATAGGTGAATCTCAAGCGTTCTGCTTTGAGTGCTCTTTTCTATCCTCTTCACCTCTGCTCAAAGAGATCTTTTGTAAACATCGGCCACATGCAGAATGAGTCAGCTCTGAGGTAGAATCACATACTCATAATGTATTTTACTGCTGCATTTTATTACTTTTATGATCTGTCCACACTTAAAGTACATAACTACTTGGAGAACACCTTATTAAATGGTTGTCTCCCCAACTAACAAATGTCCATCAAGATAGGGTCTATGAATGAACAGGATCCTTTGCCTAGTACAGTATCTTGGAGTTAGTAAGTGTTTGGTAAATCTTCATTATAAGCTACTAGGAAGCAGATTTATGTGTTTAACACGTTTTTTGGTAGGAAAGCACATATTTAACTATTAGAAAACCAAAAGCATGTAATTGATTTAAATATTTTATTGCTCGGTATAAGGATAAAAATTTAACAGAAGTTTATTTTACTTCAATAGATTTGTCTACTTCTATATTATAATTATATCCAAAGTGCATGGAGTTTTTAAATAGATGACAGCTTTTGGACTGAATTATTTTTAGAAATGCTAAGTTGGGAGATTCATCCTTGGCTTGCCATCTGAGGAGACCATGCTTCTTAGGCAGGAGGCAGGAATGACCACTAGAAACAGTCA
>PVKN010035137.1:0-11678 GCA_004027915.1 Capromys pilorides | reverse complement strand
CAACACTTTAATCTCAGTAATCTCCACATACCCTTCAACCTCGCCCTCCCTGATTCAGCCCATGCTCTAGCTTTCCCTGTCACCAGTCAAAAAGCCAATCATCGTCCCCGATGCTCCTCACTTCATCTGAGACATGGTTTCTTTGACTTGGTGTTTTTGTTGACATATTGGGCTGGAGAACTCTGTTAATAGGGGAGTACTTAACACTGGAGGGTGTTATACATCATTCCTGTCTTCAGTCCTCTAGACTCCAGTAGCTTCCTCCTCCTACCACCAGTAATGAAATGCAAATGTATCTTCAGATTTTTTCAGAAGTCTCCCCACAGGGCTAGAGGTGGAAGGTGGCATGGGGGCGGGCAGAAGCTTGAGGAATCCCCAAGGCTGGCAGCAGATCATGCTGCTGGTCATCTTCATCCAATCCTAGATTATTAGCTTCAAAAATTATGAACAGGGGTAGGGGGTTAGCTCAGCAGTCAAAGTACCTGCCTGGCAAGCACAAAGTGTAGAATTCAATCCCAGATACTACATGTTGTGCAGGCCCTAGAACCAGGCATGGTAGCCCATGACTATAATCCTAGTGCTGGAGAGGCTGAGACAGGAGGATAACTGCGAGTCTGAACTGTGCAGTGAGATTCTGCACCAAATTAAAAAAAAAAAAAAAAAAAAAAAAAAGACGAACAATCTTTTCCCCCACTGACTATAAGAGCATTTACACTGATGCATAATAAATATTAAATCAGTCACAAGGAATTTTACCCCGAGGCTGCATTTATGTTGGTTTGCTTTTCATTTTGCTTGTTTTGCAGCTCCAGGGATCAGCCCAGAACTTGAAGCATGCTAGGGAGCACTCTCTCACCAAGCTGTACACATCCACAGGCCCACAGTGTGGTTCTAATTGGCTGTGAAAAGTCACATGTCGCAAAATCAATAAGGCCAGGAGTCACCAGGCATCGTGGTATGCAACTGTAGTCCCAGCACTTGGGAGGCTGATGCAGAAAGGTCACACGTTAAAGGCCAGCCTGGACTACATAGAGAAACTCTATCTCAAAAATTAAAAAAAAAAAGCAAAGATTTTGTCTGGAGATGTACCGAAGCAGCACATCACCTGCCTGGCAAGAGCAAAGTCCTGAGTTCAATTCCTGGTATTAAAAAAAAAAAAAAAAGACCTGGAGTCTTTTTGGTAGCAGATCAAAGAAGAACAAGACCCCGGATCTTATTGAATTTACATCTTAATCTTCTGACATTTTACAGATGATTAGAACCAATCAATGATTTGTACAAGATTCATATGTCCAGTAATTTCAAAGTTTAGATTACAATGCAAACAAAACTAAATCAATTAAACTCTATTCTCATGGAGTAGGTCAGATTCTAGATGACATCTAGACCTAAACATAAGTGTTGACTGTGGTTGCTCGTGTCCCTGGAGTTAGTTTTTACTAGCTGAGTCACAGTCCATAGACAAACATCTTGGTGGGTGACATCCTAGACTTTAGCCTGGATGACAGGGCAGGCCCTAAACTTCTCCCAAAGCTCAGTATGAGCTATTGCTCCACGCAGGTAAGGTTGTTCCACTGAACAGCCTTATGGTCACAAGTGTCATCATGTTCTCAGTGACCATCAGTATGCGTCTTTAAATGTTGTTCTCAATTAAAAAAAAAAAAAAAAAAAAGACTATTAATCAAGACTCTTAGAAAGTTCTTTAGTCTGAGTAACCAGATATTAGAGCGATTTTATGCCTGCTTTGGAAGGGGAAAACTCCTGAGGGCCAGCATGGATACACTGAGTCTACTAAAAATCTGGCGAAAGACCAGGTGTGGATGCACGTGCCTGTAACCCCAGTATTTGGAGAGACTGATACAGGAGGATTACAAGTTCAGAGATGACATGGACAACATAGCAAGAGTCCAGGCTAAAAAAAATAAATAAATAAAAGCAAGGGCTGTGACTCATAGTAAGAAAGCATGCAGGAGACCCTGGGTTCAATGCCCAATACTATAAGAACCTCTTTCCCCACAAAAGACAAAAAAATTATAAATAAATCTAGAGGGATGAGAGTTGATAAAAATACATATTAATCAGAACCTTGCCCGACTACAAGAACATCTGATTTAAAGTCAACAAGACAGTTGGTATTTGGAGCACTGAGCCATATTAAAAGTCAAAGCTGTTATGGTTTATGTCTAGTTGTCCCCCTAAAGCCTCATGCAATCATGGGACAGGGACTTCTAGAGTTTGAGACTTGAGTCATGATCTACTGAGATTATGTGTTTTAGTACTGATGGGGTTATCGGTCTGAGTATGGCTGGGATTGTTGGTGTGGCCTAAAGTGGATAGGCTAAGGCGGAGAGCCTGAAATGTAATATAAAGAGAGACAAAGAGACAGACTCAGGCTGTTGCTCTCTGGAGCCCTTGTTGGTCGGTTGCCTCTGTTGTGATTGTTGCTGTTCTGCTGCCATAAACTGGATGCTTTCTGCCCTGTTCCACTCAGCCTTGGGCCAGCCGAATATGGACTGAAACCTCCAGTAACTATGAGCTGAATAAACCTTTTCTTCCTTCATTTTTGAGTGTCGGGTACTTGTCCCAGCAATGAGTAAAAAGTAACTAAGACAGCTGTCTTATGAAACTCCTGGGGACAGACAGCTGAGTTTTGAGAGCCACGCCACCCTGAGCAGCTGCATCTCGGTGCCCTTGTTTGGCATGGGTAGACTCGCACTTACAACTGTATCACTTCTTTTCACATTGTCACCTTCCTTCCCCCACTCCAGCTTGAGTCCCCTCAAGTGAAATTATGGGTTAATGGCAAGAGGTAAATTCCAGCAAGAACTGGAAGAACAAGAATAGATGAATCTTAATCCTTAGTTGTCGTAGCTTGAAAACGTATTTTTAAAGGGAATTGTGTATTTTTAAGGTGTTAGTGAACTATATACTCCAAAATTAAGAATAAGCACAGTAGTAGTCCCAGCACAGGCATAACTGAGGCAGGAGGACTGCTGTGAGTTCAAACCATTCTTGGCTACACATCAAGTTCAAGGCCAGCTTCTGCGATATCTCCAAATATTCTCAGACACCGTTTCATTTAGGCAGTGAGATATGAGCATGGTGGATATAGTTTTATTTAATATTATTAGTGTTATAATTTCCTTAGCAAAATCTCTTTGGCTCTTTAAGTATCTGCTGCCACTGCAAAAGCATGAAGACCAAATCCTCTACTGAGAAAGCACCCTGGCTTCCCCCACATCTGTGTCCTCATAGCACCTTTTCTGTACCTGCTTGGATTCTTTCGAGTGGACACCCTACCCCTTGAATTAGAGCAACGAATCCTGTGATTCAGAAACAGTAAGCATTAAAAACATTTAAACTGAACTGCTGAATAACATTGGTGCCCAAGGGAGCCTTTATATTAAGTGAGCCCTTATATTAAGCTGAATTATTTATTCTTGTGTATTAGCAACATAAACCCTTGTAAGATATGCTGAAGTCTTACATGCCCCATCTAGCCAAGCCAGAGGCTAAGCCTTCATTCTAATCTCCTTTAATAGTTTATTTTAAAAGTCTAAGTTGCCAAAGAAGACTGGCACTTAAATATTCTTTAAATTGGCCAGGTGCGGTAGGGCACACCTATAACTATAGTACTTGAGAGGCTGAGGCAGGATGATCACTGAGTTCAAAGGCAGCCTGGGCTACATTGCATAATCTGGCTTTAAAAACAAAACAAAACATAAAACATGAAGTTAAAAAAATGCAACATTAAATTTAGAGAGGGTTTTCAGGTTAGCTCAATGGTTTAAGCGCTTGCACTGGCTATCTCAGCCAGGCACCAGGGACGGCAGTTTGATCCCCAGAGCCAGACTGAACCAGCCAAAAACATAAATTTTAAAAAAGTAAAGCAGCTGCTAGGCATAAAAATTTAACATTTTCTCAGTTTGCTTTTCTATCCTTTGTTTTTTGAGATAAATAAGCATTTGATTAGAATTGCAGTATTATAGGTGGAATTCACAATTTCTTACTCACGTGTTTGTCCTTCATGATAAAACACTGCAATGGGGCATCCAAAGAAAATTTGCAGCATAAGATATAGACCATCTGCTGTATCCTACTATCAATGGTCAAGCCAGTGATGAAATACTGCAAATGTGCAGCTTCATCCTGATGTTTTGAACCACATCAGACAGACCTTGGGCTGGGGGAAATAGCTTGGCAAGCTAAGTGTCTGCCTGATGAGCTCAAGGACCCAGGACTAATCCTTGGTACTGTATGCCGTGTTGGCCCCAGAACCTTATGTGAGCTGCGCAGGCCACTGAAACCAGGTGTCGTGGCACATGCCTGTGATCCCAGCCCTGGAGAGACTGACACAGGAGGATCACTATGAGTGTGAACTGTGTATCGAGACCTTGTACCAAATGAAAGATTAAAAATAATCAGATAGGCCTTTTATGGTTCTGTTTTCTCACTGGTGAAATACTCAGCCAATCATAGAAAAGGCGTTGGTCCAAACTACAACAGAAATTACCATACCTTTTGTCTTAGCTGCAAACAAGAGTAATACTGATATATTATTGACGTAACCATGAATAACTTTTATAATTCTTTATTCTAAAATAGGGTAACTTGTTATTCACACAACAAACTTGCTTCTGATTGAGTTCAGTTTTCAAAGTTGAGAGCTTTGAACCTACATTTTAGCTTCGACACATCTAGGAGAAAGCAGATGACCCATAGTGTGTGGAAGAGGAAGTGAAACTCCAAAGGATTCACTTTTGGAAATTTTGACCTATGTGCTCCAAAGCTAACAACTCAGGACTGCTTAGCAGACATCTCACAGGACTGCGGACCACGGATTCATTAGTCTGTCATCAGTGAGCTCGCATAAACAGGAGTCAGGTAGCCCGAGATGCAGGAAAACTAGAGTAAGTTATACGAGTTGGTTGGAATCCCACCTGTGGGTTCCGATTTCTTGTAGATCCTGCCAGAGCACACTCCAATATGGCAGAAACTTGGGAGGGCCTTACAAATCTCCTTAAGACACACACATGAAATGTTTTAAGTAATGACAATCAAGTTGTAATGCTTAAATGAATCTCAAACACGAAGCATGTTATTTATTATGATTGTTATTATTTATTTCTGTATTTAGGACAGGCTCTACAGGGTTTCACTAAGTAGATCAGACTCACAGTGATTCTCTTGTTTTCAGCCTCCCAAAGCACTGAGATTAAAGGTGGGAGGCTTGCGTACCACTACACCCAATCTTAATCACCATCTCAGCCTGCTGGTGGGCAGGGCCCACACTACACTCCGGGGATGGAACCCTGGCCTCTGCACTCTGCCTAAGCAGGTGCTTTAGTCAGCTGAGCCATCAGGCCAGCCCTCTGGAACATGTCATTTTTAAAAGAATAAAAGAAACAAAAAATTTCTTAAATTTCTCCTAAATACTCAGCCATGATGTTTGCTGTATATCTTTCTTTCAATCTATGACATCAACATAAAGGCTGTTGGTGAACTCTCCCAGAGACCATTGCTCTTTCTCTTCTTGTGTGTGGCCTGAGGTGACCTGTGAAAATGGTTTGCTATTTTCTCAACCCAGAAAACCCCACAAAATCATGCAAATCCAGAGGCTCAAATCTTCGCATACACTTTAAAAACATGAGTGAAACGGCCCAGGCCATCAAGAGTATGCATACCCTAAAGACTGCAAGATAGCTGAAGGATGTCACATTAAAGAAGAAATGTGTCATTCCAGCATTACAATGGAGTTAGTAGGTGTGCCCAGGCCAATCAGTGAGGCTGGACACAGGGTCAGTGTCCCAAAAAGTGTTGAATTTTTGCTGCACATGCTTAAAATGCTGATGCAGGGTTTAGATGCAGGTATAGATTCTCTGGTTATTGATCATATCTAGGTGAACAAAGCACCCAAGATGCACAGCTGTACTTACAGAGCTCCTGGCCAGATTAATCCATCCATGAGTTCCCCCTGCCACAATGAGATGCTCCTTACTGAAAAGGAACAAATTGTTCCTAAACCAGAGGAGGAAGTTGCTCAGAAGAAAAAGATAGCCCAGAAGAAACCTGAGAAACAAAAACTTATGGCACAGGAGTAAGTTAAGCATAAAATAAATGCAAATAAAATTAATGTTGGCTATTAATAAAAACAAAACAAAGCATAAAGATTGTTGGATTTTTAAACCCAACGCTTTGGTGATAGGAATTTGCAACTTTGAAGGTTGAGAATTTGAGGTGGTTATCCCCTGTATTTGTTTCCAAGTGGGGTAATAACTAGCAACATTTAAAAACCTCTAGCACACTGAACTTGTGAATAGCAGTTGTTTCCAGTCTCTTTTAGACAGAAACATTGAACTTTGTGTGTTCTGAAAATGAATTCTAAACTGGTTTTCAAATTCCACATATAATTGGTTGGGAACTTCTTGTGGAATCCCAACAGACATTACTTAATCCCAACTTTAAGGACATTAAAGTTTTTCTCTAGGATTCACAGTATACGTACACCAACTCCTCTCCTAAGCTCAGTTGGCTGTTTTTTAAAATTTATTTTATTCAGTTGACTATTATACTGTATATTTACATCAGTCAGTTACACTTTATGGCAAGTAGATTAAAAAAAAAAACTGAAGCAGAAAGCTATTGTTAGGCCAGCAGTTCCACTGTGGAATGATAAAACCACTTGTGGAATGATAAAAAATGCAAATTCCCAGGCAACATATGAAATTCCAATTGAGTAACTAAGGGGAAAAGTCCAAAATCTACCCGTTCAATAAACATTCAAAGGGCATCTCTGACAATTTGTCTACAGAGCACTTTGAGAATGGTTTACCCAGTCCAGGAAAAAAATCTCACAATTGCTGTCAGGGGCTGGGGAGATAGCTCCGCAGTCTAAGTGCCTGCCTGGCAAGCTCAAAGACCTGGATTCAATACTCAGTACTTTACGCTGGCCCTGGACCTTGGGGTGGTGGTACATGCCTGTAACCTCAGTGCTTGGGAGGCTGAGACAGGAAGATCACTATGAGACTGAGCTACGTAATGAGACTCTGTACCAAATAAATAAAAATAAAATTTAGAAAAAAGCTCTGCCAGTGCATGAACAAAGCTAATTAGCCAAAAATTTTGGGGCCAGCCAAATAGCTCAGAGGACTAAAGCGCCTGCATAGGCAGACACAGGAACCCTAACACCCCTAAGACGTGCTGAGACAGCAATTGAGACAAGGCATGGTGTTGCATGCCTATATTCCTAGAGTTTGGGAGGCTGAAAACAGGAGAATCACTATGAGTTCGATCTGTAGACCCTGCAGACCCAATACTAAATACATCAAAAAAACAAAAGAAAACAAAAAAAAAAACCTGTTCTTTCCAAGTTTTGAAAACTACATTAAATAAACCCTAGGTACTTTTCAGCATTCTAATTCTTCCTTAGATGACCTGAATACAATTTAACATTGGAATGAACATGCAGGATCTGGAAGCTCAAGTCAGCAGTCTCTAACTTAATTGAATCTATGTCACTGGAGAACAATCAGGAGTGCGTTGGGGCTGGTGGGTTCCTTGAAAGCCAAGCCAGTTTTAAAAAACAGAAGACAACCTGTACTAAGGCCTTTTCACCCCACAGAACAGGAAACAAGAGATTAAACAATAATGACAAGTAAATCATTTCCTAGACTTCCGGTGATTCCTGGCAGCAAAAGGCTGTGCTTCTGGAAAAAAAAAATATCATCAGCCATAAAGTGACTAATCGAGTGACATAAGAAAACCCAGCACTTGTCAAGATGGGCCTGTGGCAGCTTGCTGGTTCTTTGTTCCCAAAAGACAACTTGAAATGCACTGACTTGCTATTTTGCATCCTTTTTCCAGAGCAAATTGAATGGTTTTCTAGATAGTTTGATTAAGTCAGGGCTTTAAGTTGCCCTACTTCGAGATGAACCAGAAGATCCATACAGGGTGAAATGTCATATCACTACTGAATCACATAACCACCTTTCATGTCTTTTAACGTAAGAAATCTGGTATGATGGTGATAATCTTTAGTGTCTAAGACCAAGTAGACTAGAAGTCACAGTCACCTGAGAAAACATTTTCTGCCTCAATGATAAGGTCTGATTTGTCTGTACATATGTCCTCTGCTCAACAACACAGACGGTATTCAGTAAATGTTTGTTGAATTAAACTTGTTCCTCTAGTTTGGAATTATCTTCAAGGCATTCATTCTTCATACAGTATGCTAAGAAACATCCAATTGTTAATCTTTTGAAAAATCTTAAGTAAGCCATCTCCAATTTAAAAAAATCCTTGCATAACAAAGGCATATGAAAGCTAAGTCAACAAATTTGCAAAAACAAAGGCAGAAACAAAGGGGCTGATACAGTTAAAATAAGTTCACAAAAGATTAAATACGGAGTCAAGGTGCAGGTATGTCTCTCTCGATGGGCAAAATCACCTCTGGAAAAAAAATCACCAAACCCAATGCTATGTTGTAGCAGTATTCACAAGATAAAAATAATCTTACAGATAAGCAAAACTATTTCATTAAAATGCTAACCTTAACATAAAGTGTAGTTTCTTGCACTTTAAAGAAACAAAGAAAAGGTAAAATAAGACCAAACAGCTCAGTTTAATTTCAAACGTTAATATATTTTCTATTTTATATGGAACATATGCATCTGTAACCCCTCATCTGCAGCAACTGTCACATCCTCATAAAAGGGGCCAAATTTGTAAGATGCCTCTTAAAATAAATATTCTTTTTTATAAAATAATAAAACTTCAAATAAATATTCTTTACACTAAACAATATGTTGAAAAAATTAGAAAATAAAGGTTGAATTTTACTGTAACTGTACAATATACATGAAGTCCAAAGGGAAATCAGAGTCTTACAATAAAGGCTTTCTGTAAGGCAAAATACAATCTAAAAACATACTGATTGATTCACATTCTTCCGAATGTACAACATATTAGTATAATATTTTGTGACTGTGCCGTGTACAGCACAACTTGTTTTTCACAGTTGCAAATATTATTGTATATACAAAAATATAGCACATTATCTCTGGAGAAAACAATGGGAAAAAGTCATTTGCTAATTTACAAATCTTGCAAAGACTATTCACAAACAAAAACTTCGCCTAGGAGTGTCTGTTGCTTTAGCTTATGCAATATATGGGTCACCAAGTTCTGGGCCCCTACCTTTGAGCTCCATTAGTTCATTCTAACAAGCATGTCAGTTAAAACGGCACATGGACAAAGCATCTCACTGCAAACTGCAAAGAAGATCCCTCTACTAACAGTGCCAAGATTACTACTGTTTAGTTGGTTGTATCTGTGTTAAAAAAAAAAAAAAGGGAACAATCCTTATTACTGTAATATTCCTGATTAATAATGCTATGTTGGTTTCTCAAAGTTCCTGGGTGGGACAGCGGGAACTTTGCAGCAAACTGTGTTGGAGTTTTTACAACGACATCCAGGCCTGTTCACCCGATCATAACAACCCTGGCACAACTTAAGGCAACCCTTGGCTGGAAGGTAACACCATAAACAAGGCAAAAAGAGGGACATGACGCCCATGGCTGACCACCGGGTACAACAGTGAGACTGGCTGCAAGAACAAGGGTTGTCGGCACAGTTGTCCTCATCATCATTAGAACAGTGATAGAAGAGACCTTTCACACAGCACACACAAGTCCCATAGTCAATCACGTTCTGGGCTGAGCAAAGGCACTGCTTGTCGCAGATCCAGTCTGATGGCAGGGGCCTCGGGTAGGTGCACTCCTTACATTTGCACTTGCCGCAGTCCTCACATCTATAGGCGTGCAGACCCAAGTCTTCCTTGCTCAGGGGCTTGAGCTCACCTGGTTTGAGTTCAGACTTGGGCTGCACTCGGATTATCCCATCCGTGAGTGGCCCCGAGGAGAAGGATGATCCCAACAGCCTCTGTTCCGAGGAGCTGCTGCTGGTACTTGTCCTTGTGCTGCTCCGCGACCCTGAGCTGACTGTGCTGATAGACCTGGACAGGGGAGCTCCCCGCACAGAGGCATGGGCTTGCGAGTGCTGCAGCCTGGGAGGCTGGCGGTGCTCAGGCAGGCCGTGGAGTCTCTCGTGTTTGTGGTGAGTGGTGGGGCGAGGAGCTGGCTTGAGCCCAGGTCTGGGGACCACAGTGGGTCCCTCCGTGTATTCATTGGTGTTTCGGATGGCTCTGATCTGATCCAAAGACAGCACATGTACCTGTTGGGAGGGGGCATCCCTGGGGTCAGGCTCCCCCAGCTGCCTGCCACTGTCTCGGGGTGCCTGCAGCAGAGGCTGTGACCCATTACCACTCTGAGCTCTGGTCTCCATGGGGTCCTGGAAGTGTGGTCACTCCAGCAGGCTTAGAACACATCGGAACTCCTGGAGAAACCAAGACGAAAGAACGGTTTATACTCTAAGATGCTGCCCACCCACCCTCCACCCACTTGAGTTGATTCTATACTTCCATATCCCCTAGGGATTGGATTGGAAATGCAGTGGCCCTGTTGAGGTCCAAGAAGAGGCTTATGATCAACACATATACTGAAAAGTAAGAATTATGGCTCGGTACTGACAATTCTACAACCCGTGACATGCAGTGACACAAAGCTGATCTGTGTCTGAATCACAGCAGTAACAATCCCTTATTCAAATAAACATACATTGGGAAAGGTTCAGGTTCAGTGTAAAAACTGCAAGAAAGTAACACTGGAACATAATACTGCTTCTGACATTTTTAAAAAATGAAATACCTTTCCAAAGCTTGCAATTGGCCCAAGTTTGTCACAGTCATTATTTTAACTGTGTAGCAACACTAAGTTATAGGATTAAAAACAAATCACCTCAAATCCTATTAGGTGCCAGAAAACTTGAAAGCATCTAACAAGCAACAAGACAGGAACTTATTTTCAATTTCCCAACTGCAGAATGAAACGTTCTACAGTCGGGAGCCTAGAACACCTTAGAATCTGTAGCTCAATGGCTGCTGTAAATGTTTTAGAAATAAATCTGTCAATCTTTATTTTAAAAAAAAAAATTGATGGCTGAGAACACAACCAATTGGTAGCAATAAGAAAGGTTTTTCTTTTTAAACAAATTTGCCGCACAGAAAACCTAGCATTCTGTCAGGTAATCTTTAGGTTTCAAAACTAGCATCTCCATATCCTAAGCTTACATGAAAATAAAAGTAAAACAAGCATAAGTGAGCCTTTACCCAACCTCTGGTTTCCAGTAAAAAGCTACCGCGAACAAGGCAGGTGACAAACGCCTCCCAGTTTGTCTCCCAGTTGAGAACAACGCAGAGGTAGAAACCGGATCTGCTCACCTCCAACCGAATGGCAGACAGGGCGCTTCGCTCCGCTTTCACTCCCTTTATCGGCTCTATCTGCGCCTCAACACCGTCCCCAGCAGGTGGGACACAGCCCAAACCCCCGGGGACTTCTCCCCAGACCGACTGACACTGCGTAGGGGCCCGGCTACCCCCTGGGTACACTCACGAGCAGGCGGGGCTCGGGTGCTTCGGAAGGGGACGTGTCCTGCAGCGCACGAGCACACTTCCCCCGCCTCCCCTCCCAGGCTGAAGTTTCCCCCAACTCCTGAGAACCGCCAGTTACCCCGAAAAAGAGCCGCTCCACTGGCCCCACCCCGCGGAGGTCACACAGCTCACC
>PVKN010035136.1:0-11690 GCA_004027915.1 Capromys pilorides | reverse complement strand
TATTTATGCTCTCTGTCTCATGAATGACTTTATTGTTCCATCCACTAACGGAGTAGACTATCTCTTCAAGCTTTGGCTTAAATTGGTTGACCTCCCTTCAGCCAAAAAAATGAGCCAAGATTGTTGGGGAAATAGCTCAGTGGACTAAGCACCTGCTTAGGCAAGTGCAAGGACAGGGGTTCGATCCCCAGCACCACCTGCTGCACTGGGCCTGCTCCCAGGCATGCTGACATGGCCACTGAGACCAGGAGTGGTGGCACACACCTGTAATCCCAGTGCTGGGGAGGCTGAAAACAAGAGGATCACTACGAGTCTGAGCTGCATAGTGAGTCCCTGTATGAAATACATTTTAAAAAAAAATAAAGTAAGAAGGACCACATGCCTGTCATAAGCTCAGGCATTAAGGCATGCCATATGTCTACCTGTCCTTTGGCATTTTTGCTTTTTCCAGGAAAGAACATGGCAGGGCTGCAAGATGAGTGATGCATGCAGCAGAGTTACCAGGCTGAGCACCCCCCACCCCCACCCCACCCGGAAGCAGCCAGCACCTAGCTGAGCCTAGACAATCCCTAGCCACATGAGAGAAAGAATAGAGAGCTACTGTTCAAAATGACTGAGGCTGTCCCAGGACAGATTATCCTTTGACAAAACCAATGAACACATTCCACTCCAGGTTAGGAACAATAGATGCTAAGGTTAAACTGGAATAACTGCAGGTTTATGAGTTTCAAGAAGTGTGTTTGTCCCAGCAAACCAAATTAGGGACAACTCAGGCCAAAGCAATTTGCTCAAAGATGGCAGCAAACCCATTGAATCAGTGTTTTTTTCCTTAATGAGTGTCTCCAACAATACCAAATGCTGATAGGTTAAAATGATGCTGGAAACCCAGAGGAGAGCTGAGCTCAAATCAGGACACAACTGTCCCCAAGTCAGACACCAGATTGTCTTCTGGTCCGCATGTGTTTCTGACAACCACTGATGTTTGTTTTAGTTCTCTGGGCAATTGACCCCACTACCCCACCTCCCAATGAGAGGTCCTCTTGGCCTCTCTTCAGAGTGACTGTAACTCCTCCCTTGCTTCCTCTCCCTGAGCAAGCCTTTTATTTCTTCAGATCACTATGGCTTCTGTGCCCAGTTTTGTCTTTCCTGGTGCCTGGGATGCTCTTATCCATGCTTTGTCTGCAGTAAGGATTCTCTCACATAATCAGCAATAGCATTTGGAGTATCGCAAACCAGATCTACAAGAAATAGGCATTTTCACAGAGATCAAATCTCTGATCTGCAGCCATCTACCCCCTTGCGTCTTGCCCAGGGAGCCTTGCCAGGAAGCCCATGGACTCTCAACTTGGTAGAAAGGTGGAGGCGAAAGCAAAAGTGGGTTCCAAGCAGTCAACATAAGGTACTATGAGGGCCACCAAATGCTCAGTGGATTAAAGCACCTGCAAGCAGGCACGGGGGCAGGGGTTCAATCCCAGGGCCTGCTGTGCCAACCCCACCCCAGCAGCACACTGAGATGGCAGCTGAGACTGGGCATCATGGAGCACACCTATAATCCCAGCTCTTGGGAGGCTGTAAACAGGCAGATCACTATGAGTCCAATCTAGTAATAAGACTTTGAGCACCCTGTAGACCCTTCCCTAAAGTACAAAAACAACAACAACAACAAAACCCATAAGGCTCTATGTTAGGTTTTGGGGTTGAGCAGACCTGCCCTTTCAAGTTAGTTCAACTGTGTGTACATTTTATGACCCAGGCAACAACCTAACCATCCTATGACTTGGTTTCATCTGTAAAACAGCCATAAAACTCTCATGGCCTCCCAGCATGAATGTGAAGAGGTAATAGACATGAAATACTCAGCCCTGTGCCTGCCTTACAGCAAGACTCCATGCAGGACACACACTCTGCACTATCGGGAGGGTATCCTGACCACAGGGCCGGTAGCCCTGGGCAGCCAAGGACAGCAGCATGGACGACTCTGCAAGGCTGCCTCGCATAACGGCCATCCAAGGTAGAACCAGTTTCATTGCTAACCAGAGAAGACCAATTTCGAGAAACGCATCCATCCCCAAAGATCTGGGGAAAAACAGCTGCTTAAAGATGGGAGGTGAGAGAAGAAACCCACAGGAGATGCCTTGGAGCTTCTACTGCAGTCATTCACAGTAGGAAAGACTGTTGGGTGCGAGCAGAGCCCAGGTCAAACCTTGGCAGGCTCCAGGAAGCTGCCCACTTGGCAGTGCAAGTGTGCAGGTGCCTAATCTTGCTCTCTATGGGAGGAAACCGAGGCCCAGAATGGTTCTGAATTTCCAAGCTTCTTACAGATGGGTAGGGCAAGAGGCCCAAAAGGCACCCAGCCACCCCACCCAAACCCATACAACTGACTTGCTCAGTCAGTAGCTAGCTATTGAAGAAAGACCTTCTCTCCAACGTGACTTCTATGCATCGCCCTGCCTGGCCTGAGATGGTCCAGCAGCTCCTCCAGGCAGCATTCCATCCCTCCTAGTCCTCTCAGGAGTCTCTTGGTAAAGAACAGCTTCACTGTCTCACAGAGATGCAGGCCAGGGAAGGGAGGGAAGCGTGCCAGGAAGAAGAAACGGGATTGCTTCATTCACTCGCTGCAGAGCGCCTTGTCTGCCTGGGGCACTGAGTTTTAAACTGTCTCAATTCCGACTCTATTCATCACTCAGGCATGTCTCCTGCAGGCTGCGCAGAGAGATGGCAAGAGGCACGCACCAGGATAGAGACAAGGAATCAGGAGCTCAGGCTGGTCTGGAGCCAAGCATGGGGGCAGGGAGAAGAAGCAGCAGAAGTAAAAAGGCCCAGGCCCAGGGGTGGGGGCTGGGAAGAAAGAAGAGACAGGGCTGGCTCAGCTGCAGCTGAGACCACCCCAGAGAGGAACGGAACCACCCTCACCCAGAAGGCAGGCCTTGGAGTGCAGCCTCAGATCCTTTTCTCCCTGCACATCAAGGAGAGGCACCAGATGCCTCAGCATTGTGGGAGCCTTCCTTGACAGCATGCACTTGAAACTTCAGAGCCTGGAAGGTGTCACCTCCCCAGCAAGAAAGACCTCTTCCCCCGAGGATGGCCCCATCCGGACTTGCTCAGTCAGTAGCTAGCTATTGAGGAAAGACCTTCTCTCCAGACCTGTTTCCCAACAGGTAAGCAGAAGCTATGTTTGAGACTACCTCTGTCAGCCTTAAAACTCACACACATGATCTGCAATTAATTTCTGCTTAATAACCACCTCCCTCTCCAACCCTACCACCATGTTTTATTTTCCCAGGCTACGCACCCAATGCTAGCATAACACTTGCTTTATTAGCTGGGGAAGAGGTTGAACAGTCAGTCCAAAAAGCACACCACAAGCTCCTTCCTGAGGGGCAGCCCATGCCCTTCAGTACAAGTTGATCAGTCACCCACACTTGTAGGACCTCTGTCAGCTGGGGCTGTGGATACCAGGAACACAGAGCCTGGGTTTCAGGAGCTAATTCCAGAGCTAAGAGTGCAGAGGCAAATGGGAGGTATCCTCCCTCGGTGTGGCACAGTCCACTCCAAGGCTGGCCTCACAGCCTACCCCACATGGAGAAACTGCACAAGACCCAGCTCAGCTCAGTGGGGCCACAGGAAGTAGGGCTACACAGAACCCCAGCCCCTGGCAGCCAAGCAGGAGGTTGCAGGGGTCTCTATCTTTCCCAGCCTGGGAAACATAGAGTTCAAGGGCATCCTGAACTACACAGCAAGACTCTGTCTTAGATGAGGGGAGGGGAGGAAAAAATAGGGGAGGGGAGGGGAGAGAAAGGAGGGAAGAGGAGAGGAGGGGAGAAGGCAGGAGAGGTTCCTGCTCCTTGTGCTGTAGCCAAATGCTTGAGATAGTGAAGTTTTCACTACAAAGGGACAGAGCGGAGCAGAGGCTGCAAATATGTTCACACTGTGGTTGTCATCCAACGATTTCAGTATGCACAAAAGAATCTAAAGGTCTTAGTGACACAACCAACAATTTTCTTTTTCAGACACTAATGGGGCAAAACCTACTCCAGAGCACTCATTTTATTATTTCCAGTGGTAACTCAAATTAGTAGGTATGAGATTTTCCACTCAAACTTGTCTGTCTACAGAATACGGTTTTCTGCTAAGCTGAAACCTACTTAAGACAAGCTTCATGGTTTGCTAGAAGCCCACGTACTGAAATGGCTTTGGGGATAAAATGACCTTAGCCACAGAACAGCAGTATTTCAAGGAAGTATGTGGACCCAATGACCCCAGAAATAGCATCCTTGGAAATGGCGATTCTCCATGGTCAGCATGGGAAGCTCAAGATGTAGGTGAGAAACTGAGGCATGGCAGGGTTAAAAATGTGTACAGGGTCACACAGTTCACTAGTGGTGGAGCCGAACTCCTCTGCAGGTCAGTTTGGCCACCGAGCCTATGGTCCCTCTCCTGTACCACATGCAAGCAGAGGCTCTGAGGGTAACATGTCAGCTATCACCCAGCCCTCAGGCTGCCTGCCTCCAGGCTAGGGGAAGCTGGACTGCAGCCTTGGCCCAGGCACAGGGCCTTGCCCAGGGGAGGCACTCAGTGAATAATTTCTTCTTCTTTTTTTAAACATGTATTTAGTACCAGGTATAGAGGGTCTCGCTACACAGGTAGTGATTCTCCTGTTTTCAGCCTCCTGAGTGCTGGGAATACAAACACGCGCCACCACGCCCAGTCTCAATCGCTATCTCAGCACACCCTGCAGGTGGGACGGGGCTGGCATGGCACTCAGTGAGTAATCTCTAAAGTAATGAGAGAAGAAAGAAACTCAGAAGATACAATGAGTCACCAGCAAACTACAGAACAAGGCTCTTGCTGTTTATTAAGAGAGCGACACCAACCAATAGCAACTGGGGACTTCCTTGTGCCCATTTCCCGGCTGGGGCTCAGATGGACTATCTTGTTTAAACGGCATGCTAGCGTAAGAGGAAAGTACAAGCACTGACTGCACTTTGCATACGGGGAAACTGTGGCTCAGAGAATGCACCGCCATGCACCTCATCCCCATACAACTTGCACAGGTATGAGAGACGAGGCCTGCCATATGCTGGGGCTTACGCACCTAAGCTAAGACTAAGACTCAGCTACTCTACAACTTCCTTAAGTGGCCATGTGATCACAGACATACCCGCCTCCCCACTGAGACCCTCATCTTCTCCTCAAAATAGATGTGGAAGGCTCAACATTAACACACAATCCATTGACCTCAGGAGACTGAGGCATTTGAAAAACTTAGCACTCTGTTTTGCATGCTTGTAAGGGTCCCAACATCTGCAACACTATGCCTTAACAACCTGGAAAAAATAATCACACGTTGACTGGGGGTCATTCTTGTTCTCATGCACCAATACCACAGAGATGCGCAGTCCACTCTGCTTGCCTTCCAACCACCTTTCCCTGACGCAAATAGAAAGCAAAGGAAAAGAAATGGCACAGGAACTACACACAAGGCCCAAAGGAACTGGGTAGGTAGCTCTGGTCCTAAACCCCTCCTGCCCACATGACCTGACTTCAGGGACAGCTCAAAGGTCACAGAGCAGCAGAGATGGCCAGCCCAGATATCCCTCGGGACTGGTAGAAATGGAAGGTCTCGCGCAGACAGAGAACTTACACATGCAAAACCAACTGTGAATAATGACGCTGCAGATGCACAATGGCACCCTCGGATGAATACATCAGAGGTGGCGCCTTGGAAAGGGGAGCAGCTGCACGCTCCCCACCAGCTGGCCTCTCCGATCTGAACAGTTTTAAACATTGTTTTATTTCCAAAGATAAGCAAAATAAGAATCTGTTTAACCCTTGAAGGAAAAGAACCAGCTGAACCCACTTCACTGGAAGCTATTTCTTCCTGATGAAAATACTGGGCAACCTGACCAACTGTGCTTTGGAGGTTTTAAATTAGATGAAGCAGGAGCTAGTAGGCACCAACCACCCAGAAGCAATCTGGCCCTTACTACCAGGGCAAGGTACGCAGATCCCCAGTGTGGTCATGGAGATGCAGGGGGAGGCCAAGAGGATTGCAGAGCTGTTAAGACCCCCCCAGGAGTATACAGAGCTATACAAATCTTCCCACAGTATATAGAGATGTGCTGGCCCCCCACCATGTGCAGAGATATTCCAGGCCCCAGGTTTCTATGAGAATGTACCAGTCCCCCAGAGGCTATGTGGAAGTATGCCAGCAGCTCCTCCAGGGATGTGCAGGGGTGTATCAGGAGCTGCAGGAGCCTACAAGGTCAGGTGAGGCTTTCAGGTTTAGAAGATTGAAGCATCCATAGCATCACTTTAAAATTAAGTTAGACCCCACTACACTACAAAATAATACAAAATCTGCACTGGCTTAAAGCTCATCCCATTGACAACAGAACCTCAGAAAGAACATCTGTCTCTTGCCTTTGGGGTAGGAAAACTGAAAAACAGTATGATAAGACAAGAAAGAAGAAAGTGGACACAATGGAGCACCTGCTCTCTTGTGAGCTGTTGGCAATACTACAGCTAAGTGTGACCAACCCATTATTCATCCAGAAAAACTGAGGTTCTGGGTAGGGAAGTGACTTACCCTAAGCCACACTGTGGGCAAGAGGCAGAGCTGACAGTGGCATTATGGGGCAGATCAAGACTGAGAAAGGGCTCCCTCCCCACCAATACTTTACCTTTGCAGTGAAAGGAGAAAAGACATTAGGTATATAAGTGTCTGTGTACATGTATCACTGTCTAAATACATTAAATATGAATGGATAACAAATCATTGAATATGATTGCTTAATAATCCAGAAATCATTCAGCTGATTACATTTGCTTAGGAAGAGCAGGCAGAGCTGAATTTGGACACAAGCTTAAGCCACAAATGGGCCTCCCTCCTTGAAGATGGGCAATTGTACATTCACATCCCACATCATTTTCCAGGTGTCCACTGTGGGGCATAACTTGGGGAACTTCGTCTTCCACATACACAGTTCCACCTGGAGTCCAGGTTTGCAAGCTCTAACCAAGTATCCCTTCTGTAACTGCAAAGACAACAACGTAGTAATAATAAATACTGAGCAATAAATGCGCGGCAACCAAAAGTGAACTGGGCCAAAGACTCCAGGCCTCAGTTTCTCCATGCTGAAAAGCACACACTCCTTGCCTCCTTTATCAGACGGTAGGGCAGGTATGGGAGGGAGGCTGCAGGACAGCTCAAGACAGAGAGGACTGGGCCTGTGACCTGTGCTCAAAGCAAAAAGGGGAGACATGCCTGAGGCCCATTTAGACCCGTCCTTTGCAAGTTACTGTGCAATTCCTTACAACCTTCCACCGGCTACCCTGTGACATACAACTGTCTTAAAAGGGCGGTGATAACCGAATTCTCATTCGATTCAAATGACAAACCTGGGAGGAAGCACAAGGACACCGCTCTTCGCTTTCTCTATTGAGATAAAGAAAACCTGGAGCAGACCACCGCGCTTCCCAGGGTGGTTGCTCGCTTTTATAAACACGCACAGGCCAAAAGCAACAGATCCAAGAGCAAAAGGAACAATGTGACCCTGGAACAACACTGTTAAGAGCCTTTCACAGAGATGGCCTAGGCTCTCCTTCCATCCAGCCACAGGGCACGGTGAGGGGCATGGAAATGTGATGGAGCACACAGACTAAAAGCCCAAAGCCAGGAGTACACACATACACACACACACACACACACACACACACACACACACACCATGCATGACTATCTCAATTGTGTCTGCTACTTCCTGGCTGTGTTTCCTTGTGATCACTGCTCCAAACTTCAAGGCCTGGTTTGTTCCCCTACAATGACATTACACACAGTGAACCATGAGATTAAGCAGGTTTATCCATGCAAAATGTTGTAGTGGTGCTAACAACTTCCAGTGCCCAGTGAGCCCCACCATAACCATTACCACCTTCTACCTTCTTACTTTTCTGTCCCTGCAAACAGGACTTCAGTCACCCCAGGGATTTTGGCCTTGTGTCGGAAGTCCCAACTAGGCCTGAATCAGTGGCAGAAGATATACTGTGGGACCAAGACAAAAGATGAGTGAGGTTTGAATGAGGCCACCTGGAGGCTCCCATCTTCACATAGTGAGGCTCCCCTTGACCCACTGTGACACTGGAAAGCTGCAGCTGCCTCGGAGTAGGAAGGAAGATCCAGAGAAGAAACTTTGATTTTAGAAAGTAGACCCAGTTTCTGAGAACCCCACTGAGATCTGGAAATTAGATTCACAACCTCTGTAAATTAGGTCAAACAGCTATTTATTTATAACTACATCACCCAAGACACTGAACATGTGCATGTCCAGTCTATCACAAAAGACTTTGTTTCCTCCTTATTTTCTTCCTTATTAGTAAAGAGAACTTGAAAGTGTTTGGTAACATTTTTTTAGGTCTAAGTTTTAAACTATTCATTTTCTGTACTTAAGACAGGGTCTGCAGGGTCTCACTATGTCGATTAGACTTACAGTGATTTTCCTGTTTTCAGCCTCCCAAGTGCTGGGATTACAGGTGTGCACCACCATACCCAGTCTAAATGCCATCTCAGCATGTCCCGCAGGTGTAGCCGGCACAGCATGGCACACCAGGGATCGAACCCTGGCCACTGCGCTCTGCCTAAGCAGGCACTTTAGTCCGCTGAGCTATGAGGCCAGCCCCCAAGTTTCAATATTTGAAGCTGGAGAGGTGATCATTCAATAAATATTATACCCAGGGTAAGTTCTCCAAATCCAAATGCAAATGTTTTCCAAATGCTTCTTGGGGGCAGCTGAGACACTGTCCAGCCATGGTGTTTCTGCTATCTCGAAAAATGCAGTGCTAGCTCTGAGGAGGCTGTGGCTTGCAGCTAGGCAAAGCAGGGGAAAATGGGTGGCCAGGACAATGCATATAAAATCAGCCACATTTCAAGAGCTGATCTGTACCCTCTATTCTGTATAAATAACTGAATAAAAGAAAATTTGATCAAAAATCGTAAGCGGACTTTGGCTCAGGCAAATCATCTGCCACAAAGTAAATGATCCGTGATATGAGAAATGCACAACTTCCTTGAATTAACCACAGGAAATCTCTTTCACAAAGATCTGGAAAGAATTCATGCCTCATTAAGAAAATCTGGACTTATGTGTGAATAGGAAACTTCCTTAGGGTGAAAGGCAGGTCTCAAATTAAAAAAAAAAAAAAATCTTCATAGCTGACTTCTTATCAAGAAAATTTTCCTGGTCTCTCTTTCATAAAAATAAGTATTTAGCCAGAGTACACAGTTATTCAGGCCTTAACTTGGTTTGAAGTCAGTCAAGATTCCCATCAACATGATCCCATGTGATGTCACCCCATCCTTCAGAGGGTACCTTGAAGGCCAGTAGAAGACCTGAGCCATAGACTTGGAGTCCGCCATAATTCAGGTTGAGTGTGGCCAGAACATTCTGGGCACCTGGCTTTGTGGCAGTTTACAGCCCAGGGGACCCACAAGATACAGCACAACCACATCAACTGCGCCTGGAGCTCCTCTGCATCCCAGGGGTTGTAAATGACAATCAGTGTTCCCTGCATCTTTCAGTACCACAGGGAGATTTAAACTCAGAAACAAAACTCGACACCAAGCTATCTGCCTCCAGCCCCTCCCACTGGCTTTATCCACTGTTTCTGTCTCTGTCTGTGTGACCATCTTTCTCTCTTCCCTGCCCTCCTTGGTCATCATCACTTCCTGAACACTACTGACTCTGCTGGACCCCTCTCTGCCCTCTACCCTCCAGACCTGAGCCAAGGCACCACCCCAAGCCCCCAAGTCAAGCTGAGCCTTTCCATTTTGTACTTTTTTGGGTGCCAGTCCTGACTGGCACCAGCCTATTAACCAGCAGGCAATGAGCTGCATGAAGGCTGAAGAGGTTCTGTACATTGCTACAAAGGCTTTCTGATGGAAGGTTAGAAAGAGAGGCAGGCAACATACATAAAAAATTGCTACTCCCAGTAAATGTTTATACTTTTGTATTCAAAAACAGAAACTCATTTGACCCAGCAACCAGACCCAATGCACCCAGTGTGCAAAACTACTACAGAACTCCCTGCAGAAAGACTAGAGACAAGACCCACCCAGCTGATCCAGGAGCAGAACATCTTGCCAGAGTGGCACAGAAGGTTTGATTCCAAGGGCTGCAACAGAAAGAAGTGGAGCTCAGAAGCCAGACCCAAGCCATACCCACCTGGACAACTTTGAACTTGGTAGATCTATACCTGGTGCTTAGGTAAGAACTCTACTAAAGCTCTAAACCAAAAGTCAGAAGGCAGGGCTATACAAAATGACAAAGAGAAGGACCAAAATGTGCTCTCAGGCCCCAAGCCCACCCAGAACAAATACAGGAGACAAGAGCATAGAAGAAATTGGAAATCACACACCTGAAATCTGAAATAATAGCATCTGAAGTAAAGAAACAACTGCAGAAAGGCATAGAGGAAATCAGATCAGAAATAATTCCTGAAGTAAAAAAGAAATAATACCTATAATAAAAGAAATACTAAGTGCTTCTAAAGACAATAATAAAAAATGTGGAATAGAAAAATGATGGAATCCTTGAGTGAGCAATATAGGAAAGTAATAGAATGTATGAAGCAGATTCAAAGTGCTATACAGGAACTTAAAACCTCAATCACAAGCTGGCAAAACCATTTCAATGAAAGTGAAAATAGACTTTCAGACCTTGAAGACACTACTGCAGCTAGTGAAGAGGTTACAAAAGATCTCTTAATAACAACTAGGATGCAAGAAAAAATAATTCAACATCTGCAAGATGATGTGAAGATGAACAAAAATAAGACTAATAGGCATCAACAAGAAAGAACAAATCTATACAAGTGATATAAAAAGAATATGGGAAGAAATAATAGCAGAAAACTTCCCAAATAAGGGGGAAACAATTTGACATTCAGTTAACTGAAGCAAATAACATCAACCCAATTAAAACCACACCCAGACATATAATAATCAAGATCCTAGAAATTCAGCACAGGAACAGTATTAATAAAAACCACTAGAGAAAAGAAACAGATCACATTTAAAGGAAAACCCATTAGAATAACAGCAGATTTCTCTTTACAAACCATCAAGTCAAGAAGAAAATGGAGTAATATACTTCAAGTCTTGCAGCCCAGACTGCTATACCCTGCAAAACTCTCTCTCAAGTTTGAGTTTGAAAGAGAGAAATGAAATGAAATACTTCCAGGACAAAGAACAACTAAAGAATTTCATGATGACAAAGCCAACTCTGCATAGTTTACTAAAAGATACTCGAGAGAAGGATCAAAATGATCACAACTCCATGATGGAAAATGGAAAGAACCCACAAAATAGGACAAATAATTAAACACAGAAGAAAAAGAGGTATACAAAAGCAGTTTTTCAACTATTCTTTTACATACAGCAGCAGAGTATGTCCATCAGCATATTCTACAAATGGACCTCTCCTGCACCCTATGGGTCATGACTGTCTGGGTCTACAGGGTGGATATCAAGGAAATAGCAGTGGCTCAGTCCCACAACTGACGCCTGGTCACCAGTAAGCATCATGGACACTGTCCATGTCCATGACATACTAGAATTTTGTGAGATATCCTATCCCCAAAATGTTAGAAGTTCTGGTCATATATTTGCAATTCCAGTATTTATGTTATATTTT
>PVKN010035135.1:0-11690 GCA_004027915.1 Capromys pilorides | reverse complement strand
CTACCTAGCTGCTTCACTCAGATGCTAACTAAATAAAGCATCTTCTATGCTTTTTTAGAAAACTCTTTGTCTTTGCTTTTAATTAATGATCAATTTCAGACCCTTCATTATCTTTCATCCATGTCTTACTGGCCATTTCCACTAACAGCAGCTTCTTTTCTTCACCCAAGAATTTGGAAACCTCACTTACTATGGTGCACATCCCTGTAATTCCAGTATTGCCAAATGTTGCATCCTGGAGAGATCCTTTCCAGGTTCTTGGTACCCTGAACAAAGAATTAAACAAGACACTTGGAAAAGATAGTGAGAATTTGTGTTTATTGGTGACGGAAAGGAAGCAAACTCCATGGAGTGAGAGCAGGCCAATGAAAAGGTTCACAACGGCCACAGGGACAGTGGTGGAGTCGTTCGTATTCCACTTTCCTGCTTTGCTTCTCCCTTGTGCATATAAGGCTTTTGGGACAGAGCCTCACTTGTCCCGATATCAGATTTAAGCTATCCTGTCAGAGGCCAGCTTGGTTCCACCAGACGTAAATGAAGAATGTGCTCCTCACATGTGTCCTGTGCCTCTCTGACTGACAGGTTCTTCATAATTCAACAAGTCTGTCCTGTGCTAGTCTACCTCATCAGCACTGAGGAGACTGAGGCAGGAAGGACTTTGAGAAAGGCCAGTCTGGGACACACAGTAAGTTGAAGATTATCCAGGACTGCACAGGAAAATAATATCTTCTATAATAATTTTTTCTAATTCTTAACTTACTAAGAGTCTCAATATCAAAACCATTATGACTATGAAAACATATGGAGCCTGTTAATACCAGCGCTAATCTGTAAATTTAAAAATGAGAGCCTAGATTTTGGTCATTGCAGAAACACGCAAAAGTATTCACTGAAGAAAACACTACTATGTGCATCATTTTCTTATGCTATACAGAGACCTATGGCTCAAGGCACAAGGCCTTAAATATAAAAAGAACTGACTTTCAAACATTTTTGTAACTTATTCTGTAAGAGAAATTTCATCTGGAAAATGAAAAGTGAATCCTGTTGAATAGTTGAAAATAATGTGAAACTTCACAAACCCACCCAAAATGTCATTTCAAGTAGAAAATAAGAACTAAAAAGCCAAACTTCAATTAGAAGAAGTATACTGAAGAGGATATTTTGTATTTTAAGGTTAAAAATGGAAATTCAGTCTAGAAATGTGAAGAGGAAAAAAAAAATTATGCTATTGGTAATAGTACTTTCTGGAATGTTCCATAACATTCAAATACATTTGACTCAATCTTAAGAAAATTCTATTTAACTTACTAAGATTTTAAGCTACTTTAAAAAAACTAAAATAGAGAATAAATAAAAATGATAAAATGTTCAAATTCAAAAAATGTAAGAGGGAAAAAAAGAAGTGTAGGAAGGGGCAGCAAGATAGTTCAGCAGACTATGCGCTGGTTTAGGCAAACAGAGACCGGGGTTAGATTCCCAGTAACACACGCTGCGCCAGCCCCACCCCTGGCATGCTGGGTAGGTGACTGAGTCCAGGCATGATAATGCATGCCTATGTAATAAGGATCACTATGAGCCTCAGCTGCACAGTGAGACCCTGTACCAAATGCATAAATTTTTTAAAAGGTGTAAAAAAAGAGACAACTTGTGGAAAATTCCTTCCTTTGCCTGAGGTGCCTTCCTTCTCCGTACAATGGTTACCAATAAGGACATTAATGTGGATAAGCCTCACTATCAGATAAAGTGCTTTGTGGAAAATGATAGAAATCTGGAACTTGGAAATCTAATTTTCCTTTAGAAAGTAAATTAATACCTTGCTTGCGACTGTACAGGGTCTGTGTTGGCATAATCTGGTTATAGCTAGGCCAGAAATGAAGAGAATTGAAGGGGCCAGACTCCACAAAGCAAATTGAAAATAGCTCACTGGAAATATTTCCAATTTCAATATTGAGGAGACTTATGAAGCTTAAGGGGTTCCCCCCCACACACACACGTACACCAGAATCATAAATCTTTGAGACATGTGGAAAAGTTTGACTCCAGAACCACTAAGTCACACCTATTGGCTCTCCTACCACATAGTAAGAGGTAGACAGAACACAGGCCAAATGCAGACAGAATGTTCTTTACACACATGCTTGGTTGGGGTAGCAGTTTCCACTTTACGGTTCATGCTGAAACCTTAAAGCACAGATCACTACCATCAAGAAGGCACCTCCAGCCCAACCAGGCCCCACATCTGAGGTCCAGAAGCTGCAGCCAAGTTTGCTCCTAAAGGCAAAGCAAGCAGACCATCCCTGGCTTGCAGGTTGCATCCTGGTCTGTACTTTGAGCCGTAGCTGGAAAGGCTTTGAGCTGAACATGGCTACAGCAGAGTATGGCAAACAGGAAAGGCTATGCAGGAAGGCAGCCTGAGCAAGGGATGAAACTGAAAGATTATTTTTTGGCATTTGGAATTTTCTAAGTGTAAAAGTCAGGCTGCAAATAAGTTCTGCTGCATGCTCACCAAATGGCATCTGTGAGGCGTGGAGAAAGTGTTCGCAGGCTGACAGCTAAAGGCCCTCCACGGCGCCGCTGAGCATTTGGAAGCACGGACCAGATGATACCTTTTGACTTCAATTTGTGCTTTTCAGTGTGTGCATGGTGGAGGAGAGTGGGTGGGTGAAATTTTTCTAGATATTTTGGTATCATTTTACAGTTCTCCGTTTTATAAGAGATAAATTGTGGAAAAGCTGTGTGTAGATCAAATTATATTTTAAATGTACTCACTGAGGTTGGGAAAGGAGGAGAGTCAAGCACGTATCATCTGTTCAAATCAGCAGTCACCCCAGAGTCTCTTTTGTGTGAATCTCCAATTCCTTGTTGGGTTTGATTAAAGCCAGGTCCACAAGCCTCATTAAATTTGGTATTTATAGAGCAATTTCACTTCTCATGTGATGTAAAATCTTCTTTGAGGATGAGAGGGGAGCATTATTAATCCAATTTTACTTCAGTGTCTGATTAACTCAACCACATTGACTCAAATGAAAGCTAGTCATTATCTCCCAATCATCCTGATACTCACAGTGCTGAAATATATAAACAGGTCAGAAGCATCAGAGGTTCACCATGAAACTGGTTGTCTGCCAGCCATGGCTGCATATGCCTATCATTGCACTGCTCAGAGACTAAGGCAGAGGCAAGGGTGTCACTGCAAGTTCAAGGCCAACTTAGGATGCGTAGTTAGTTCAAGGATAGCTGGAGATATATTGCTATGGCAACCAGAAACACCAAAAAGATACCCAGAATACAGAGCACATTTTTTTTGTGTGTGTGTAAACGGCACTGATTAGGATCACTTGCAAAATATCAAGCCTCAGTCTCTGGTGACCTAGGGCTTTTGTATGATGTGTGAACAGGAGGCACAGAGGTGAGACAGCACAGCCCGGCAGTTCTTCTGATTGGCTAGCAGAGTGAGAGTGGTGGTTACAGAGCTAGATTACCGGTCAACAGTTACAAGGCTAACTCAGTGGTCAGGGAACTTGGTACAATCAGACATCCTGCATACTCTCAAGGTTATGGGGGTCAAGAAAGTCACTACAGAGCCATGAAACAGGTACAAAGCTAAAGAACAAGGTTAAAGGAAACAATTTTTCTGGTCATTTTCCTGTTCCTTCAATGGAGACTAAGAAAATAATACAAAGAATTAATGAATCAAAAAGCTGATTCTTTGAAAGATTAAACAAAGTTGATAAACCCCTAGCTAACTTCATCAAAAAGAGGAAAGAAAAAACTCAAATTCAAGCAATAAGGAATGAAAAGGGTGACACTACCACAGACCCAGTGGAGATCCAGAAAATCATTCATAACTACTTTGAGAATCTTTATTCTCACAGAATTAAAGACACAGACAAAATGGACAAATTCCTAGAAAGGTACACATTGCCAAAACTGAATCAAGATGATACAAGAACTCCTAATAGCCCAATAATAGCCAATGAAATACAAAATGTAATAAAAAACCTACCAACAAAGAAAAGTCCCATCCTATATGGTGAGACCATAGTTCAAACAACAAGCAAACAAATTAACAGAATTTCTGTTCATGACTCAAAACAGCAAGGAACAGAAAACAATGAGGAAAGAAATAGCCGGTTACAGTTTACAAAGCTGTAAATCATAACACAATCTGTAACATGACCGAGTTAGTTTTACAGAAGAAATGTGCGTGGTGGAGTAGTCAAACACTTCCTAAATTCTGTACACAGACATCATTTTCAATCGTGAGTTCAGTTTTGGAAGTGCTGGCATTCTTCCTGAAAACCACTGTAGACTAGATAAATAATTTTGCATTGTGCTAGCGAATGGTGTAGTAAGCATTTTACAGCACTCCCTGTGGAATCAGCATGATTCATTAGCCTGTTTAACAGTTCGGATTCAGGCCGAGGTCAGTTCCAGGCTTGCAAGGCAGCGTAGGTTTGTGAGATAGCAGACTTGAGATGGTACCATGTTTTAGTGTAAATCAAGCTCTTCAGTGGGGGGCAGGACTGAAATCATTTTGAACAGGAACATTAGCATCCTGCAAGCACACTCTCATCCTTTAATTCTGAATTTCTGTGCTCCTTAGGGTCCTTTGATGCACCGAGATTGCTCCCAGTAACTTGCAGCCTGGTGACATATGGCAGTAAAGAGAGCAGAGCTCTCCTTGAAGGAATTGCAGATGGGGCTAAGGGTAGAGGAAGGAAGACGGGCACAGGGATGTCCCTGCTATTCTAGTGTGAGGGGGGGTCCCTGCCCCTGCTGCAGGAATGGATCTACCTCCCTTGGCGGGGCCACATTGCTCTCTGCCATGCTTTCTTTCCATCTTGCCTTGAAATTCTCTACTGGTATCTTCAGGTTCCAGAAACAAAAAATAAGAGATCCTGAAATTTTCTGGTAATTTCCTAGATTACTAATTATATATACATTTCATAATACTTCCTGTGTTGTTATATAATGTTATTAAAATAATCAGCGAGTAATTTTTGTGAGAATATTGTACTAATAGTTTCAAGAAGTTTCTATAAAGTTACATAATAATCAATTGTGTTTTTATTATCATAATACTAATGTATTATTTCAATAACATGTAAAAATATTCTCTATCTGATAATTTTTGAAACACTAAACACAGACAAAAATAAAGCAAAGTAATGCTCAATGAACTAGATTGCCATAAATATGTATTGTATTGTATTGTATTGTATTGTACTGTATTGTATTTAGTACAAGGTCTGCAGGATCTACAGGGTCTCACTACACACACCGGACATGTAAAGGTCCTCCCGTTTTCAGCCTCCCAGGTGCTGGGATTACAGGTGTGCACCACCACGCCCAGTCTTGATTACTGTTCCAGTGCCCCAGAGGGCAGGGCTGGCACAGCACACTGGGGGGTTCAACCCTAACCCCTGCATTTGCCTAAGCAGGTGCTTTAATCCACTGAGCTACTTGGCCAGCACTCCATAAATAATATTTAAAGTTGGGGGCTGGGGAGATAGCTCAGTAGAACAAGCACTTGCCTAGCAAGTACAAGGACCAGAGTTCAATCCCCGGTCCCAAAAGAAAATAATAATAATAATAATAATAATAATAATAATAATAATATTTAAAGTATTCTTTAGGTAAAACATTAAAACACACCTAGAATCAATTGCTCTGTTCACCATAGAAAGCTTTTTTCATTTTGCGCTGATGTTAATCAAATGTGTTATGTTCAAAAGTATGCTAAAGTTAAACAGAGACACTGTGGCTTCCTGCGAGTGCATTTATTTATTTAATGATAAAAGTGTTCTGCCTCTTGCTTTGATTTAAGCTTTGCTATTGAAATTACTGTTGCTTTCATTAGTTCAGATTTGGGATTTTTTTTCTGATTTCTGATAGGAGTATCCATCTGTTCTCAGCATTTTTCTGTTATAATCCCATTGTCCGGTAGTACCTTTAGAAATGGCTCACCAATTAGACCTCTTCCAGATCTTTCTTACCTTGAACAAAGTTGAAATCAGCAATGCCTCTATGTTGATCAGTATTCTTGCTGTTGGTTCTCTGGTGTGTGTGTGTGTGTGGAGGGGTGTCTCTGGAGCAGCACCTCTCCATCTAGTTGAGGCTGGCATTAAGCTCCTTTTGTAGCCCAGGTTGGTCTTGGATTTGTGGCAATCCTTCTATCTCAGCCTCCCAAGTGGTAGAATTACAGTAGTACACAGCCACACCCTGCTCTATGTTGATTGTTAAGCTTTAATTTTTCCAAGAGAATTGTGCTCCTCTTGCCTATTTTCTCAACTTTTTACCTGACTTTTCTAGAGGATCAATGTTCAGGAAAACATAAAAATTTCCCCAGAAACATTGGGAAGGCATTTCTACATGGAAGCACTATGATCAACAGATCTTCCTTTCTTTATTGATTCACATTTATCGCATAATGAGGCATCTGCTTGCCATGGAAGCAGTTCCTGCTTGACCCTGCTCACCTCCATTCCCACCTAGTCAAGTGATGCTTGACGGGAGCTTATTGGTGGTCCAGCCAGCTGTGGCTACAACTCCAGGTCAGGAATAGGGCAGCTCCCCCAAGATAAGCCTGTGGACAAGCTGCGGACAGGGATTCATTGGGACAGTACTGTCCCTGGGACTTGCTGCAGCTTCCGTTTAGTGAAAATGAGGGCTGAGAGCAGAAGTATCTTGCCTCACAAAGGGGAAGCCTGCATGTGTTCTGTTGTTCTTGAGCACCCATATACACATCGAACAGTAAAACAGGCAGAACTGCAGTCCTCTGAGAAGCGTATTGGTTTTGGATATTTGGGCTGGGGGTAGCCCTGCGGACAGGAGCTGCAGAGAGTAAAGACAATGGAAAAAGGGGCTAAGGAAAAAAACTCTTCTGAGAAGTACCACCAAGAAAGGGATTTTCCTCCAGTGTGATTTTCTCTTTCACTGGCTCATTTTCTTCTAGTCTTTATTTCCCCTTTTCTTCTTCAGCTGTAAAACAGTTTTATGACAGAGACATTGGACCATGCCCTCAGCTCTCTTCTCCCTTCTATGGTTGCAGTGCTGGTTGCTCTGGAGGAAGATGCCTTTCCCAGCATTCCTTTCTCCTAAATTCAGTGCAAGGGGATCTCAGCAGAAAGATTTTATGTCAGCTTCTGGAAATCATCCTTCAGAGCATGCGCACTTTGCCTTTTCTCTTTTGTTGCTTTCTTTATCGTGCTGCCTGGGACACAGAGAGGCTTCCATCTTCAGCTTCGATTTTGAGGCTGTACAGAACACAGCAGCAAGCTTAATATCTTCTCTGTCACCATCCCAGCCCTGGACTGCCAAGTGGACTTTTGTTTAACAGAGAAATAAACTCTAGTCTGCTTTAAACCACTGTTTTTTAAAATTTGCTTTATACATACTTAAACTTAGATAATATAAGAGCATGATTTGCTATATATAGTTCACCCTTTTCACTTAGCACCATGATATACATGTTCTTATTGCCAGATAATCTTTGTAACCATAATTTTAATGGCCACTTACAATTTTGTCTCATGCATGTGCCACAATTTGCATGAGCAATTCCTTATTAATATTTAAATTACTGATTATTTGTTTAGCTCTAAATATTCCCTAGTATTAATACACCTATTCATACTGGAAACATCAGATCAGGATAATTATTTCTGCTTTTTTGCTTTGTTTTGGTACCAGGACTCTCACTCACAACCACATAGGTGTCAGACAGGCCTTGTGTCGTGGAGCTATATTGAAGACCCCAGGATAACTGTCTTTGTATCTTGCTATTACAGTGACATTATTGAATGACTTTCTTAATCTATTTTGGCTTTTGTGACTGCCTTTACCCACTTATAAATTCTTTACATTTATTTCTGGGTTATTTTGTGTATTCTATTAATTTATTTATTCTTATGTCAATAATCAATTTATTTTCTTTATCATGCCTATAACATGATCTAATTATAAATATAGTAGAGTACTTATAAGCCAGGCATGGTGGTGCATGACTGTAATCCTAGCATTTGAGAGGCTGAGGTAAGAGGATCACTGAGTTCAAAGCCAGCCTAGGCTACAAAGTGAGTTCAAGGCCAGCCTCAACTGCATAGTAAGGCATTGCCACATAAAGACTTAAAAAAATATACATATAAATCCATTTCTTTTAACATAGGCCCATGTACTTACCTGTATATTTTATAATGACAATTTCCTTTTTAGAGCTGTCTCTGTTATTCAAAAACAATGCCAATAATAATGATACCTTGCTTTCTCTCTAAACAGTCTTTGTTTCACAGCTCTGTCAAATGCATTGTCTCATTTCATTCCTAAATGGCACTGTGATGACATTATTCAGATCTACTGCATTCAAACACTCAGTCTCCCCAACTTCAAAAGCAAAGAAATTACAGTCAGGCTCACTGAAATGGTTCTGAAATCCTCCTGAGGAGACAGCTGTCAACTCCTTGGGCCGCAGCCCTCAGTGTGCACTTTGGATTATTGATGGAGTTCGCAGGCGGGTCAGAGCCAGTTAGCCTCTTGCTAACTTGGGGTGCAGCTGTCTGCAGTCCGCTGAACAAGTGAGGTCCAGCAATGCACACCGTGTCAGAAAACTGTCTGCCTCTTCATCTGCTTTAAAAAAATATCCCTATAAAGTAGGGCAGGTAATTGAAGCTCTGTAATTTTTCAGCTTGAGGCCTCAACTCTGATCTTAAATTGATGAAGCATTTGTAGATCAGCTTCTACAAGAGGTGAGAAGCTGTTGTTGGAATAATAAAACAGGAGAGAGACATTTCACAGATTTTCAGTTTTTGCTGCTGACAACAGGATGAGAAACCTTCTCAGAGCTCAGCTTCTCAAAATAGCAGCTATTATGTGCTGGAAGGGAGTATGGCGAGAAGATATCTTTCTGTACTTTACGAGCTTTACCTACCAATAAGGTACAGTTCAAGTGTGATGGGACAAAAACTCTAGCAATTTCTAAGATAATATATTTTTAAGAAAACCTAAGTACCAACCACATCAGTTGAAAAATTTCTATAACTGCATATCCATACAAGTATGCTATAAAATATTATAAAGAACACGTTTTAGCCACTATAATCAGTAGAAAGAAAGTGAAATGGAAGTCTTCAGAGGTAGTATATAGATATCTTTAAGAAACTCTATAGAAATTAACTTTTACCTTATAGCAGCTTTACAGGAAAGTGAAATTGGCAGAGGCGATGGTCAGAACGGAAGGGAATCGTCAAGGGCACGTAACAAACCATGAAACAGTCCTGCCTTAAGTCAAGTTGTTTATAAAAGGAATTTCATGGAACAAAAAACTAAAGCAAATAACAGAGCAGTTGTTCAGAACCAGAGTTTTCCACACTGGTGCTATCACAAGCACTCCACAAGTGCGAATGCCTATGTGTGAATAGTGTCCCCGGCTCAGGGCGGCGACTAGGCAAATGCAGGATCCTGCCCAGTCCTACACTTCACAACTTCTCTGGGCCTCCAGAAGGCCAACCTCTGTGCCCTGGGGCCCATCTGTAACACGGGCTCTCAGACAGAGGTTTCTAAATGGACTTCAGCTCTGGCGAGGTAACTGATATCCGTCCCTTGGTCTGCCAGTGTGGGGAAGAGCTCAAGTGAAACTTAGAACTATTCAGACTTTTCATTAAAAGGTCATTTATGCCAAAGAAGCCAGTGAGCCCTCTCTTCCTCGGTGTCCTACAGGTAAAGGGTTTAGGATGCTGCTGTAGCATTGCCCTGAGACGGCAAATTGGTTACAGGGAAGCATGGGATAGCTTTTAACATCTGAAGAGTAGAAAATGATTAAGTATTAACATAGAAGAAGGGAACTTAGAGTTCCATTTTTTTATTCTTAAAGAGCATATCAAATAAAGACAATTTCAAACATTAGAAATGACACAGAATTTCACTAAATAAAATAATACAAATTCAACAGTATTTTTTGTAATACATAGTATTGTCTTTAAATCAGTTGTTTAGATTACCAAATATATGCATGCAAAATTGGGGGGAAAAGTTATAAGACATTAAGAAGAGAAAAATAATTTAGGCATTAGCTGCTCCTTTCCATAAACCAGCAGAAATCAACAATACAGCTCCCCATGCCATCTTGCATACTTAAATAAATATACCTCCCCACCATGAGTTGCATTATTAATTTGCTCCATTTTTAAAATAGTAGATTTTTTAAAAAATAGTAGAATTTTAAATCCAGGAAAGATCTCAAAAGACCATGTAGCATAGCCAGCCCTCTGGTTTTATTCTATTTATTATGATTATTCATATTTTTATAGTGCTAAGGATTGAGCTCAGGGCCTTGCGCATGCAAGGCAAGCGCTCCACCGCTGTGCTACAACTTGAGTCCTTCCCTCTTCTGAAACAGGGTCTCAGTAAGTTGTCGGGCTGGCCCTGCATCCTCCTGCCTCAGACTGCCGAGGAGCTGGGAACTCAGGCACGCACCGCCTCACCCAGCCCATCTTCTGATTTTACAAACGCTAAAAATGAGATTCCGATCAGTTAAGTGGATCAACTGGGGCACCTCACATAGTTAGGAGTCGAGTGTAGAGTGAGATCTCAGTCCTGATAGCCCTGTTGTCATTCTCTCATCATACCCATACAAGGACCGGCCCTTTTTCTTTAAATTAAGCAAAGAAAAATGAAAGTTCTCCTTTCGATTAACCCTTCATCTCACAGTCCTCTCCCAAATTAAGTTTTGTGCTACCTTTTTATTTTGTGCCCAATATCTGTACTTCCCTGATTTTATTTAAAACTGTATTGTTCATCTATCAGTTTATTCAACAGATACTTAGTAAGAACTCTGTGCCAGCCATAGACACTGTGAGCGTCCGCGCGCAAACTGTGCGATCCATGAGTACGTCATGTGGTAGAGACAGCACTGCCCATGACATAAGTTAGATAAGTCACCAAGGGTCCCATTGCTTAATAGTGAGAGACCAAGGGAAGGTTTGCTAGAGGCGATCAACTTTATCTCCCCTTATAGGACAAATAAGAGTGAACTAGCATTTTCAAAAATGCTTGGGGTGTGGAGGGCAGCACACAGAAGGTTAGAGGCAGCGTTGTGTGACTGTTGAGAGAGAGCGAGGCGGGGAAACAGTCTGCAGACAGAAGGAGGCCCCAGCTCACGAGAGCCTGGTACGCCGTGCTAGAGTCTGGATCTCACACGTTGAGAAGCTCCAGCTGGTAGCAATATGCTGGTAAAATTAGTATGCAGGAAGACAGGAGGCTATGGCAGTTGTCCAAGGGAAAAGGATGAGAATCTGAAATACGATATGGGAGAAGGGAAGGGGCTGCAGAGTCAGGAGCTCGTGGGAGCCGGAATAGAAACCAGGAGCTCTGCTTGGAAGCATGATGAACGTGGCCCCACACTAGCAGATGAAAGGGAGGATGGACGGGGCACTGGCTGGAAATAGATTTTGGAGGAAGTGTCACAAGAATTGCTGTTAGGCTAGACGGTGAGGGTGCAGCCAGGGAGAGGAAGAGAAGAAAGATGAATTCCAGATTTTGGGTCAAACAGGTCGGCAGCAGATGGTGCCCTGGTGCGAGCTACAAACACAGGATGCGGAGGGCAAGAAAAAAAGAAATGAACCAAGGAGACCCCAGGAATGATCCAAGAGAGGGACATCAAGAAAGAGGAGAGCTAAGATGTCTTCATT
>PVKN010035134.1:0-11699 GCA_004027915.1 Capromys pilorides | reverse complement strand
CTGAGGTGTGAAAGTTAGAATAGCAACACAGCTTTTTGGACCACACAATTCAATCATAATAGTACTTAAAGATCTGATTCAAAAGATTTCAAGCCATCTGAATGAAGAATATTGAACAGAAGCCAAAAACAAACATTCATACTGAACAGCCTTCCATCCAATATAAGCATAAATATTCTTAAACATCATTTCTGTCTTAGGCACTATACACATGTCCTTCATGTGACACTGCTAATTCCTATACTATTCTGTACGCTAAATATATCATCTCAGTTTTACACATGAGAAAAATGAGGCTTTAAGTGGTACGATGACTTGCTTAATGTCACACAAAGAAGAAGAGAAGCAAGCAAGCTTTAAATACAGATTCCAACCCAGATTCAGAGAGGTAAAGTAGTGGGGAAACTTATAGGAATATATGTTTAAAAATAATAAAATAAATTACTATTATTAATCAATAGTAGAGTGATATCATTCAGAAACATTACAAATGTTCAGGAAATCAGTGTGTAGGCTGGAAGTCTTCATAACATTCTGAACCTTGTTACAAAATTAGAATTATATTAAGAATTGTCCATTATTGAACAGTTACTTTTTTACTAGGCCTTACAGTAGGCTCTTGAGATAGAAAATTGAATAAGATATTCTCCTTTCCTTTAGAATGCTTATAGCCTATTACATAGAAGAAGACAAGGAAATAGGTAATAAAATTTTGATGTTATAAGGTAATAAATGGTAACTTATAAGTGGCATTGATTCCTTACTGGTCTGACTCTAAGCTCTTAATGTGCACTCTCTCATTGATCTTCACATCAAGCCCTGTGAGGAGACTGCAGTTTCAGTCTGCAGTTCACAAGTGAAGCATTTGGTGCAGAGCAGTTGAGATTACCAAAAGCAAGTAGAAAGGGGCAGACTGGGATTTAAACCCACAGAATCTGACTTCATAATCCACACATTTTGCTAATAAACTATGTTGTCTTCCAAAACAACATGGAAGTAAAGAAGCACAGATACTAGCAAAGCTCAAAGAAAAGGCATGGAATACAAGATGCAGACGAAACTGGGATACATCACATGCAAGCAACATCTGTACAAAAAGGAGAGGAATCAGTCCACAAAATATTTGATGACCTGAGGGAAAATATATATAATAGTATTTTTTTCTCAAGAATATTAACTAGTCATGTGCAACACACCCACTTTTGTCTTTAACCATAGACCAGTTGCAGTCTTAAGTGATTATAATGAATCTAAAACTTTTCTATTTCAAAATTATGTCATAGCTGACCTGACATCACATCACAATGCCTTACTCAAGTGTTTCTGGTGATACTGTATAAACACATATACTATGGTTGAAGCCATATGAAAATTATGTAGTTTTAATGATAATAAACATATTCGTATATTTACTATGCAATGCATTTTATTATTTTTAGCATATTCCTCATAAAATGTGTACTATAAAATAATAACGTAACAGTGTGTCAATCTACATTGGCTGCTTCTGATATCTGATGTTTACTTTGTCTCTTTATTGCATCATTTTCTGTTGTCTTCATTTTGTTTTGTTCATCATGGCCCCAAGAGCAATAAATGATACCAAGTGTGCATATCATATAACCCGTTTGTGTTTTAGACTATTCTAGCTGAGTCTGGGTAATATACTCTGTGGTAGTCGCAGCACAAGGAAATTGTGTAAAAAAGTATGATTCCAAATGTTAAGCAACATATGAGGTGCATGAAAAATTAAGTGAAGTCCTTATCTCAGTGGCTGATAGTCCATAGCATGTGGTACATTTGAGCTTCTTTACCATCACCAATATTATCCCTAGGCTCACTGCTCAGACCACTGTTGTAGAGAATTCAGGTATCAGATGAGATGAAAAATAAATTTGGGAAATATTTCCCAAAGCAGTAGTTCAAAACTACTTTTACTCCTGAGAAGCTATGTTGTCTTTTGTTGTTTTATTTAAATGGAAATTCTGGATCTCTGTAGCAAGTAAATAAATGAGAATACCAAGGAATGGAAAAAAAGTGTGCATTTTGAGAATGCAATCCAAGTATAAGATTTGGGAATTACTAAAATTCATAACCTATAAGGTTCTTCCAAACCTGACATTCTAGGATTCCACCCTGACTTTTGACCTGATTTTTTATCTGAAAACTAGGAAAGACTGATACAATAGAAAAACAGAGACGCAAGGATACTAGAGTGTACCAAAGGCAGAGTCAACAGTTGGACTAGGGAAGATGGCTCAGTAGAATAAGCACTTGCCTGGCAAAAGGAAGGGCCTGAGTTCATTCCCCAGTTCTGAAAAAAAAAAAAAGACTATCAGTCATGAGTGCACAGAATTATCATTAATTATTATTTTAATTTATGTATTTGGTACAGGGTCTATGTAGCTGGGACTTGAAGTGATCCTCCTTTTTAGCCTCCCCACCAATAAGATTACCATGCACAGACTCAGTTGCTAGCTCAGCCTGACCCAGGGAGTGGGGCCGGAACGGTACACCTAAGCAGGGGCTTAGTCTGCTGAGTTATCTCACCAGACCAGGCACAGAATTATTTTGATGCTGAGTAAAATAGAAATTGTTATTTTAAAAGAACACAAAAGTAACACTGTCATATTCCCCTCCAATGCTGCCTTTCAATGCATGCCAGATGCTCCGAGCCCCTCTAAATCTTGCCTCATATCTCACTACATACTTCATTCTCTCACCATATTTGACTCTTAAGCTCTCTCTTGTCCCTGAAATGTATATGTTTCAAATATCTTACATACTTTAGGGTACAAGGGTGTTTTGTGGACAGAATATATCCAGGTAGATCTGCTGTGAACAATATCTTCCTCATTACATAATATATATATAATATTAATTATACATAATCAATACTGATTATATATTATATATTTATATAATCAATATCTATTAATGTTGCAAAATATTTGGTTTGATTGTGGTATTTTTAACGTGCATATAGCATATTTTGATCATCTTTTTCTTATATAAATTATAGACTTAGCTTCTAGTTTTAGAGATCTTGTGTTTGAGAGAACTAAGTAAAGAGGGTTAAAATAAAAGTTGATGGGAGTTTGATATTGTATCTGCCTTGACATTAATAGATTCCAATAATAATTTGAATTATCAGTTTGCTTTCATGGATACATCATAGTTTTTTCTTCCAAGGCAACACTGAGCAAACACTGGAGTGTGTGGAATGACAGCTGTTATTTGGGTTTCATCCATTCTGATGTTGCCACATGATCTCATCTAAATGACTGGCTGAATGGGTCCAGAGCCCATCATTGTAGAGTAGTTCTGTACTCACATGTCAAACTATATTCTAGTACTCCAGGAGGTTGAGTCAGGAGGAACACAAGTTTGAACTCAGCCTAGGCAACTTACCAAGACACCGTCTCAAAATAGCAAATGGAGGGCTGGGGAGATATCTTAGAGGTCTAAGTACCTCCCTGGCAAGTGCAAGGTCCTGAGTTCAATCCCCAGTACCACAGGTCATGTTGGTGGCCTGGAACTTCGAGAATATACTGCAGGTCACGGAAATCAGTCCTGTAGGTACATGCTTATAATCCCAGAGCTGTGGAGGCTAAGATGGGAAGATCACTACTGAGTGTGAGCTGCCCAGCAAGACCCTGCACCCAATAAATAAATAAATAAATAAATAAATAAATAAATAAATAAATAAATATTTTTATTAATGGAAAATAGGGCTAAAAATGTAACTCATTGTGAAGACCCTATATTCAATCCCAGTAACACCCTTCCCCAAAAATAAAATCTTCAAGAGCAGATCTATAAGCATAGTTTTATGAGTAAGAGGGATATTTCTATTTTATTATATGAATTAATTTACCTAAAAAAGCCAGGTGTGGTGTAGCACGACTGTAATCCCAGCACTTGGGAGGCTGAGGCAGGAGGATCAGTGCAAGTTCAAGACCATCCTGGGCTACAAAAGTGAGTCTAAAGCCAGCCTAAGCTGCATAGCAAGACCCTGTCTCAAAACAAAACAAAACAAAAAAAAATGTATCTAAAGATACAGGTATTACTTATATTCTTGTTCAGTTTTAAATTTAATGGAAACCTGAGTTTTGAACTATCTTTTTTACTTCTTAAAACTTAACTCCTTAATTTGGTAAAAATATTTGGACTCATATTAACCATGGTCTTGTTAAATATTAATACAAATACATAAAACTAATTTCTCTGGGATGCATTCTCTGGGATGCATCCAGAAAACATGGATATTTCATAGCTGGCAATGAAGTTGCTTAGAGAATGACAGACCTTAGTTCAAACCTTGGCTTCTTATTAGCTTCAAGATTTTGAACAAGTTTCTTATTTACTTTCACTCTCAAAACATAAAACAAAATAACAATATTTAGCATTTGAAACTTCTGGAATGAATAATTTGTCAATTCTGGTAACGTTCTTAGAGCATAGACAGCACACACATGCACACACACATAAGTTCAGAAAATGCATCTTGTATAAACATCATAAGGAGCCCACAAAATACAACTTCTCACCAAGGAAGCTGATAAATGCTGAAAAGGCAGTGGACCTGTCCATTTACATTGACCACCCACAGGGAATTGTAAAACACAACTTACTTTTCTATTTGCTATGTACACCATTTACTTTCTCTAATCCACTGCAAGGAACAGAGTCGTAACCACTGCCAGATTTTGTTTTGTAAATTTAATGAGAAAATAGACTATTGCTTTGGACAAGTTCCTACACTTAGTTTAGTTGAGGCACTTCCTTGACAGCAAGGAAGAAGAAGAAATTTTATTATGCCCAGAGTGGAGTTCCAGCCTAAGTAATTCCAGAAATTACTCAAGAATCACCAACCCCATAATGGGCCCCATGCATTTCTTTTGCCAGGACATAGGAGGAGTAACCTTAATTTGTATTGGATAGAGTGCCCTAAACATAATTTCAAAGCATGAACAAAAAACCTGGGCACATCATCAAACCATACTAGTGTGCTTCCAGAGAAAGCTCGTTACTCACAAATTAGTAAGTAGAGTCCAAGACGGGCATATTACCCTTTCTGATCCTGTGGAAGTGTGATGTGCAACTAGGTCACATGCAGTTGAAAATGATAAATCTTTCCATATGGAATGGATAACCAGTTCCTCTACCACACCACATCCTACAACACCACATGTCAAGATGTCCCTCACTCATCCTCATCTACTGGTTGCATGAAGTTAACCAGATCATACTTATTAATGAGGTCAGGTAATTTACACCGATTTGTTACTTATGTGAAATCTCTAGCCAAAGAACTCCTGTAAATATTGTCAAAATGCCTCAATTGTGTAGATACTGTTTAGGAGAAACGAATTTCCAAATGAAGCCCACCAGCTGGAAGCAGTCCAAAGATATATAAAACTATCTTATAGAGCTTTTAAAATTTTGAATTAGCTGCTGCTCCCCCCACCATGGAATATTCACTTACTGACTTTTCATTTATTTTTTAAAAATGAATGTTATTTGTATGTATTTAAAGTATGCAAGAAAATATCCACATAAATAGTAAATGTTCATCATAGTAAACATAATTAACATATTTATTAACTAACACAGTGGTCTGTTTCCCCACTTTTGGGATGAACAGCTATAATCTACCCAGTTAGCAAAACTCAAAATAATATAACTATAGTCTTCTAGTTGCACATGATCTCTTTTCACTGTTTCATCCCACTTATTTGCTTCTCAGTATCCTCTGATCTACACTTCCCCATGCCTTCCTTCCATCGAGATAATAACATGCTGTATCATCCAGCTGCAATCTTGAAAATACAGGCAGCCCTGACTTATGATGGTCCCACTTAATGATTTTTCAACATTACAATGGTGAAAAGGAATAAAAATTCAATAGAAATAGTGCCTTACATTTTTAATTTTGATCTGTACACAGGCAAGAGATACGCAGTCCGATACTTTAGTGATACTGGACAGCGGTGAGCCATGAGCCCCTGTCAGGATTCATTCTCAAAGGTAACTAATACAGTATTGTGCTATGTTGCTCAGTTATGATGGTTGATAGTTTAGGTGTATTTGATATAGGTTTCACATGATATTTTTAACTTACCATGAGTTTATCAGGATGCAACCTCATTGCAAATAAAGGGTATTTTAAAATAAAACCTTTTATATAAATTCTAGAATTCCAGTTTTTTTTAAAAACTAAGCTCAGTCCTCAGAAGATGACAACCCAATAAAACTGAATAGCAGCTGCCCACTTTGAACAGATCAAGCATGTCCTCTCCAATTTGGCACAGTCCCTACAAGGCCGTGCCCATCACTTATCCACAGGGTTCCCCCAGACAGCGGGGCTTGTGACTGCTGTCCTAATCATCATGGAAGTTCCCTACACCTAACCAAAACAGAAATAGGCCCCTCACAGAACTCTCATTTAATGCGATTTATAGCTGTCTTGGTGTGCTATTTATTATTTTTGTGTCTCACACAGCACAGCTCTGTGTGTCATAGAATAGGTGTCACAGAATAGGTGTCATACATTTTAGTTGAATAAATGCATAATTTAGTTTGAAGACAGTTGCTCATGTTCAACTAGAGCACCTCCTCCTCCCTTTCAAGTACAATGCTTATTTTAATAAAACTGGAGGTCACATTTGTTCTTTGCACAATTATAAGCATTAAATCATTCCCCTTCTCCCTGCTTATGTTGGCCAAAGAATAAAACTCTGGCAATCTTCCCTCACAATTTATAGGTCAAAACTCAGGAACATTCTTCAAGCCTCAGAAAAGATGCAACTGATTGTGCATATTTATTAACTCTCTTCAACTTGGTTTAGGACCAATCCCAGCATCTCAGAAATCATCTGAGGACCACCGTATCTTTCTCCATCAGAGTATCTGGCTAGAGTTGGTTCAGACATCAAGAGATGAGACTTAACGTGAAGATCATTGCAGCTACTACACAACGTATGTCAAATATGCCAGATGAGTATTTGTCATAATGTCAGTTGTACATACTGGCTGATATGGAGGAGATAGAGGGAAGAAAGAAAAGGAGAGATGGGAATTAATAAGGGAAAAGTCGAGCTAGTTAGTAGTTTTTCTTTTCCAGCTGGTACTATTAAAGAAAGCCCATTATAGTTTCTAGATGAACAGATTGAATAACATTACAGTCATAGAAAATTTGAAATTATAAGAGTTTCACTTTATTTGACTAACATTGAGTTGCATGTGGATAGCTTGTTGCTGCTTATAAATCCCAGCATTTACACAGTTAGCTTTGACATTTGAGCTGTGTTTTCTCAGTCTCATGTCATAGAAGGATTTCTATCTACTTAGCATGGCAAGGTATATATCTGTTCTGTCTCTGCCACCTTCTTTGCAACTGAATTTGCACATGGCAAAGAATCATACAGATACAGCGATTTAAACATAATAATTTAAGCAAAATGGGTTTCAAAGGGATCTGAGCTGAGCTGCTTCTTTTATCTACATAAAATTAACATTCATGGTGGTAGACTCATGGCTTAACATGAACATAAGAAATATTTTATTCCCTGGGCAATATAAACCTATCTCAGCAATTTGTATTCTCAGCATTTGACCATGATAAGTTCTAGAAGCCTTTAAGAGACATCCAAGACATGACAAGATCACATTGCCATTTGCAGAGTTTTATATTTCTTAGTAATTTAGAACATATCCAACTGAAATATTTAAATAGCATTTTTAGGCAAATACAGTTAAATGATGTAAAGTTAATGTATGTAAGAACATGTGTATATCAAACATCATTTTGAACCCAGTCTGATGTTTTTCTCTTGTTTTTATTTTCCAAAAATTAAAAGCTAAAACTAATCAAACACCTATGTGTCAAGCATTTATATGCATACAGTTTCATTTACACTGTTCCAATTCCTAGCGGTTGGGTATCCCTCCCCTAGCTTAGATTAGGAACTGAACTTCAGAAAGGTTGTCAATTTGTCAGCATTAAACCCAACAGCAAGAGGTAGTGTTGTGGTCAGAGTTCTAATCTAACCCTACTGCATTCCACTTTGCAACCACATCACCATAGAATCTCAGCTCAAAAGTTTCTCATTTTGAATGTAAAGAATTTACATTTCTCAAAGGTAAAAACAGTAGACTATTCAAAGGGGACATAAAATGTGTAGTAAGGCCAACTTGTCCCTGTCAAGCTAGAATCTTTTTAATTTTATCAAAAAATGCTACATCTTGGGAAATCACTTAGTCTTGGTTTAAAAAAGAAAAGCTCGGGGCTAGTGAGATAGCTCAGTGGTCTAAAGCACCTGCTTAGCAAAGCTCAGGCAAGCATGCAGGGACCACAGTTTGATCCTCAGCACCACATGCCATGACAGCCCCACCCCCAGGGCAGGCTGAGCCAGACAGTCACATGCACACACACACACACATACACACACACACACACACACACATGTGCACGCACGTGCACACACACACATGCATATGCACACACACACATGCACAAAGACAAATTTTATGTCCCAGATGCTCCTGTCTTGGCAAACTGAGATGGTTGGTCACCCTAGTTGTGGATTTCCCGCATATGCTTGGGCAGCATCACTCATAACATCTGCCTCCTTAACGTTATTCCCCATGTCCCCACCACAGCCCACACATACCCATTTACAGGCTAGCTACAGCTCAGAGCCAAATACTGTTCTTAGACTATTAGACAGTAGAAACTCAAATAGCAGAAATTTAGATAGTAGAAACACCATAGATGTTTCTTGAATTGGTGTGTATGTTTTTGTTTAGTCTCCCAGTTTATAAGTTATAGCTCTTTCCATGTTTATGTTCACCAATTAAAATATAGAAGATGTAACTAGTTTATAATAAATAGTGAAGGCAGTACTACAGAGCTCAGAAGGCATAAAGGCAGAGGAACAACCTATCCCTACATCTTGGGAAACATAGACTATGAGTGGGTTTACAGCACATTGATAAATATTGTATCTCTCTCCTCTAGAATAGTAGTAGTAGCATCACTTTTTCTCTCCTAGTAACTCCTTCCCCAACTCATCACTTAGCTGCCAATATTTCCTGAACATCCAAAGGACCAAAGTCTACCAACAGTAGACTGGCACATTTAAAACTGTGGGCTAAAATAAACCTTTTATTTTTAATTGATTATCTTTTCATTATAGTGACTTAAAGGTAACTAATTTGGTGCCAGTATAACCCTAAACATTGTCACTCCAGCAATGTGCTTTTATATACTTCATTTTGTTTAACTCTTGCAACAATATGATTTAGCTACCATTTTTGTTCCCATTTTATGGAAAAATTAGCAAAACCTTCTAAAAGTCAAAGGACTGAATCCCGAGCCCAAGCTTGTGGGTATAAGGACCCTATATCCCAAATTATCATACAATTGATAGACATGCTATGCCTAATAAGATGGCACCTTTGTAACTTCTGAGGCCTTTGATATCCTAATGCTAGCATATTTCTTCTAATAATTGATAAACACTAAAGAGTTAAAGATTATGTCAACGTATCTATATAGCATAAGGTAGTTTAAGTTTGTCTTCTTTCTTCTGACATTTTTTTTTTAATTTTGTGCTTGGGGTTCATCAATCTGAACACTTTCCAGACTCTGTAAGCAGCTTTCCTATAACTGCATCTGGAAGTACACTCAACTTAAAAATGCTTCCCTCGAAAGGCCCAAAATATACACTATTGAAAAGAAATCCCATACAGCATCTTCCTCAAATGTTCCTCCTTTTCCCTCTTCCCCTCCCTTTCTTTTCCTTTTCAGTGAATTGGATGCTGCATTCAAATGCATAAATGAGAAATTTGGCTAAAATGTAAATGTAGATAAAGCTTTACTCTTTGCATAAAACATTCTTAAGTACTGATAATTGCAGAGAACATATTGGAATGAGCTAAGATCTACAAAAAAATACTTGTTTAATCATCTCTACTTTAAGTCGCCCCTGGAAATCCATAGAATAAAGTATTTTTAACACTCCAGAAACAAATCAGTCTTGTGGTATTCTATCTTTGATCTGCTCAGCTTCAGAGGTCTACTCAGTGAATGACCAGTCAACAAAGAACCACCATCACTAAGAAGCAGTGACAGCGAAGAGCTAAGTAAGGCTTCAGGCCTGGCCATCTTCAGTCAGCACAGATGGGAGGTTTCTGTGAGTTGGTCCACCCAAACACATGGCTTCATAGTTTGCATAAGACCTAGTTTTGACCCAGCAACACAGAGATGCCACAGATTTAAATGGAAAGGAGTCCACTCTTGGTAACATATAAGGTACAAATTATAGCAGTGTTATGGTTCATAGGTAAATGTCTAACCCCAGCCTCTTGAACTCATAGGAGAAGCTTTAGAGAGGTAGCAGGATTACAGAGGCATAATATTCATCAGCTTATATCTTCATATGATGCTGGGCACGAAGCCTGTTCTGAGGAGCTGGGCACTGGGGGTATGGCCTGGAATGACGACTTTCTCTTCTTCTCTTTTTATCTCGCTCTTTTTCTCGATTGCCATGCCACGGCCTATTTAAGTGAATTTATAGTCATATAATGGTAAACCCATGTAATAGCATTTTACTCAGTAACAAAAATAAACTGATAATACATCCAATAGCATGAATGAATTTCAAAATAATTTTTATGCAGATTATAGGACAGTTTGGGAAATACAAATTCTATAGTAACAGAAATCTGTAGAGAATTCAGTCTGAATAAACAGCTATCAGGAAGATAAGAAAATAGAATAAATAAATTACGGAAGGCACAAAGAAATGCTTCAAGATGTGGTATAGGCTTACTATGCCTAATTGTCATGCCATAAGCTATTTCTTTACTATGTATGCTGTGATAATATTTGTATGTGTGCACAAATGAGCTAAGGTTAAACATTTTATGCACATTTGATTCTATAAAATTGTAGCAGATGTCCAGAGATGCAATAACAAAGTATCCCAAACTAAATAACTTAAAGAACAGAAATTCATTTCCTCATTGTTCTGGAGTCTAGAAGTCCTAGATGAAAGACTTGCCTTCTTCTGAGGCTATGAGAAAGAATCTGTTCCATTCTTCTTTCTGGTGAATTTCTGATAATCTTTGCTACTTCTTGGCTTGTGGAAGCATCAACCTTATCTCTGTCTTTCTCTCTCTCTCTGTCTCTCCCTCTCTCTCTCTCTCTCTCTCTCTCTCTCTTTCTCTCTCTCTCTCTCCCCCCCCACATGTGCACCTGCCTGTGTCCAATTTTCTCTTTATAAAGACTCTTGCATGTTAATTAGAGTCCACCAAAATCCAATGCAGACTAGTTAATTGTGTCTGAAAGGATATTGTTTCAAAATGAGATACATCCTGAAGTCCATGAGGGTAGAACTTTAATATATGAATGTATAGAGTACATGATCCAACTCAAAACAGCCGTATACCTAAATAAGATAGTGTAGGGCCAAAACCTATAAAGCTACCAAACTAATTAAATTAAAAATCACATTTAGGTAGCACATGATACACTTTTTCCCATTTTCCATTATTTCACCTCTCAAAGGGTGAAGATGGTGTAAATACCCATGTTAAACAACTCAGCAGCACCCTTCTCTGTTTTTTTCTTTTCACATTTACTGGAAGAACTTTCTGTAGAATTTTCTTTCTTGGGATGTGTTAAAATGTTA
>PVKN010035133.1:0-11692 GCA_004027915.1 Capromys pilorides | reverse complement strand
ATTGGAAAGAAGAAAAAAGCAAAAAAATATAAGAAAGTGAGAAGAGAGAAAAGGGAAACAGAATTAAGAAAAAGAAGGCAAAAGTAATTAAGGATTAATTGCTCCTTTCAACAGACCATCAGAAAATCCACAGTACAGATGTCCAAACCATCCTGCTTATGTATAGATATATCTTTCTCTCTCTCCCTCTCTGGTCCTTCCCCTCAAATCAGTAATTTCTTCCTTTTGAACAAGTTCATTCTCTTTTCCCTGTATCAATTGTACCCTGCAGATTTTATTTTCTCTTTCCGGTTCTCACACTAAGCAGATTATACAATGTTTGTGCATGTGGGCTTGACTTATTTCACTTAAAAGTATGGTCTCTAGTTACATCCATTTGCCAATGAAAGACTTAAATGTATCCTTTTTATAGCTGAACAGTACTATATTATGTAAAAATACTACATCTTCCTTATCCTTTCCTCAACTGATGGACATTTGGGTTGCTGCCAAGATTTAGCTATGACAAATTGCACTGCTATAAACATGGGTGCATGTATAACACTGTAGTATGATGTTTTCATTTCTTTTGGGAAAATATCCATGAGGGGAATAGTTGGGTTAAATGAGACCTCCAATCCTAGTTTTATGAGGAATTTCCACACTGATTTCCACAGCAGTTATACCAGTCTGCACTCCTACCAACAGTGGAGAAGGTTTCCTTTTCACACACAACCCCTCCAGAATTTGTTATTGGTTGCCTTATTCATAATAGCTATTCTTTATGAGGTTAGATTGAATCTCAATGTTCTTTGAATTTGCATTTCTCAAATGACCAATAATGTTGAATTTCATGTATATAGTTTCCACTTGTATTTCCTACTCTGATAAGTGTGTATTTATCTCAGATGCCCATTTTTTCGATTGAGTCTTTGAATTTGGGAAGACTTTATTTGTTCTACATAGAAGGTTTTTTGTCAGAGGGACAGCTGGCTATAATTTTCCCCCAGTTTTTGAGTATTCTTTTTACTATGTTGATAAATTTTTTTGAAATGCAGAAACTTTTCAAAAAATGAGACCCCAATTATTGTGTCTTTGAAGTATTTCCCAAGCAATTTGGTCTTTGTTCATGAACTCTCTACCCCCATATCTTTAAGATTTCTATCTACATTTTACTCCAGGAGATGTAGTGTTTTTGTTTTAATGTTTAAATCTTTGATCTACTTTGACTGTAGTTTACTTTATGGTGATAGACATGGGTCTAATTTTAGTCATGTATTAAGGATATATTTCTTCTGGTGAACATGTCTGGCCCCTTTGTCAAAAATAAGGTGGCTGAGTGTGTTTGAAGTTGTGTCAGAATCTTCTAATCTGTTCCACTGATCCTCTGGTCTGTTTTATGTCAGTACAATGCTGATTTTATCATAGAAGATTTGTAGTATAACTTCAAGAAGGGATTGTGATGCCTCCTGTCTTGCCTTTGTTTCCCAGGATTGTTTTTTATATTCTGGGTCTCTTCTGGTCCTGGAAGAATTCTTGAAATGTTTTCTCTCTCTCCGTGAAATATACTAATTGTATTTTTTTATGTTTATACTAATTGTATTTTAATCAGTATTGCATTGAATCTGTATAACAGTTTTAGGAGTATGACCATTTTCACAATGTTGGTTCTTCTTATCAAGGATCAAGAAATATCTTTCCATCTTCTTTATTTATTTATTTGTTTGTTTGTTTGTTTGCTTGTTGTGTTTGTTTGTTTATTTATTTTGTGGCTGGCTCAGCCTGCCCTGGTGGTGGCGCTGGCGCAGCATGTGGTGCCGGGGATCGAACCGCAGTCCCTGCAGTTGCCTGAGCCTTCCTACGCAGGCACTTTAGACCACTGAACCATCTCGCCGGCCCCTCTTTCCATCTTCTGAAATCCTCTTCAATTCTTTTCTCAGCACACTGTAATTTTCACTGTATAAGTCTTTTACTTTCTTTGTGAGATTGATTCCTAAGTATTTCAAGTTTTTTGGTTGTTATTATTAAATGCATGGTTTCCCTAATTTCTTTCTCAATGTATTCATTGTGTACAAAAGTGTTATTGGTTTTTGAGTGGTGACTTTGCATCCTGCTACATTACTGAATTTGATTATTAAACCTATAAGTCTCTTGGTGGAATTTTTGAGGTCTTCTATGCAAAGTATCATGTCATCTGCAAATAACAATAATTTTGCTTCTTCTTTTCCAATCATTATGCCTTTTATTTCTCTCTGTTCACTAATTGTTCTGGCTAATATCTACAGAACTATATTGAATAGGAGTAGAGAGGGTGGACATCCTTGTCTTATTCCTGATTTTAAAATAAAGGCTTTCAGTTTTTCCCATTTAGCATGATGTTGGCTATTGGTTTCTCATAAATGGCTTTTATCAGGGCAAGATATAGATCATCTATTCAAATTTTCTGTAGGGTTTTTATCATGAATGACTGTTGGATTTGTCAAAAGTTTTTTCTGCATCTAGTAAGATCGTCATATGGTTTTTGTCTTTGGCTCTACTGATGTGATGTATTACATTTATGGTTTTGCATATGTTAAACCATCCCTGAATTCCTTGGATGAATCCTACTTGGTTGTGATGTGTAATCTTGATAATTTGCTGTATTTGGTTTGCTAGTATTTTATTAATGATTTTTGCATCTATGTTGATTAGGGAGGTGGGCCTGTAGTTTCGTCTGTTTGTTTTGATTTTTTTAGGGAAGGGTCAACAGGATGTTCAGGGTCTCACTACTAGATCTGACTCGTAGTGGTCCGCCTATTTATGGCCTCCTAAAAACTAAGATTATAGGCACATGCCACCCCACCCAGTCTCAACTGCCATCTCAGTGTACCCTGATGGGGTGGGGCCAGCATGGCAGGCCTGGAATTGAACCCCCAGCTCAGGCGCCTGCTTGCAGGCGCTTTAATTCACTCAGCTATTTTTGGGGAGTGGGACTGGGGTTCAAACTCACAACCTTGCACTTGCCAGGCAGGCACTTGTGCCACAGAGCTATCTCCCCAGCCTCCCAGTCAGCTATTTGGTTGGCTCTTTGTAGTTTCTTTTATTCTTGGATCTTTCTCTGTTTTGGCAAGAATAACACCTGAAGGATGAGTTTTGAAACTTGCTTCCCTTTCAATGTCATTGAAGAATTTGAGAAAAGTTGGCTGTAAATCTTCTCTAAATCTTTTGTAGAATTCAACTATGAATCCATCAAGACTTGGGCTTTTCTTTGTTCATAGGATTTTATTACATTTTTATTTCATTTCCCATTATTCAGTTTAGAGCTTGTATATCTTTTTGACTCAGCTTTAGCATTTCACATGCATCTAGGAATCTGTCCATTTCCTCTGTGTTTTCCATGCTGTAATAGTAAACTTTTTGGAAGTAGGTATTGTTGATCTGCTAAATTTTTCTAGAGTCTGTGGTGATTTCACCCTTTTCATTCTTTGTTGCATGAATTGGGGTTTATCTTTCCTTTTTTTGATAAGATTAGCTAGGAGTTTATCAATTTTATTTATTCTTTCAAAGAACCAACTCTTTGATTCATTTATTCTTTGTACTGTTTTCTTCATCTACATTACATTAATTTCTGCTGTCATTTTTATAATTTCCTGTCTTCATTGTACTTTGGGCTTGACTTGCTCTTCTTTTTCTAGGAGCTTGAGGTGTAGCATTTGATAATTTATTTGGCTTTGTTCTGTTTTCCTAATTTGAAAATTTATCACTATAAATTTCCCTCTTGAGACAGCTTTCATTGCACCACACAGGCTCTGGTGAGTTGTATCTGCATTTTCATTTGATTGTAATTTTTTTTAATTTCTTCTTTAATTTCACCTGTGGCTTGCTGATTGTTTAGGAGGCTGTTATTTAATTTCCATGTGTTTATGGTGGTTTTGTGGTTTGTCAACAATTTCCAGCTTCATTGTACTATGGTCAGATAGTATGCATGGGATAATTTCAATTCTTTTGCATTTACTTAAGCATCTTCTGTGTGCAAGTAGATGGTCAATTTTGGAGAAACTCCCACGTGCAGCTAAGAAGAATGTGTATTTTGTTGTTTCAGGGTGAAACATTCTATAAAGTTCTACTAAGTCCATTTCTTCACAAGTTTGGTTTAGTTCTGTTATTTCTTTGTTGACTTTTGCCTAGTTGATCTATCTCTTGCTGATAGTGGTGTGTTAAAGTCCCCCATTATCATTCTATTATTGCTCATTTAATTTTTCACGTCTGTTAAAATTTGGTTTTTGTAGGTAGGTGCTACTACATTGGGCGCATATATATTTATAATTATTGTCTCTTTCTCATGTAGTTTTCTCCTCACAAGTATGTAGTGACCTTCTTTGTCTCTTTGAATCATTTTTGGCTTGAAATTGATATTGTAAGCAACCAGAATAGCTATCCTTGTTTTTTCCTGTTGCACAGAGTATTGTTTTCCATCCTTTGACTTTCAGTCTGTGAATTTCATTTTGAGTTTCTTATATACAGAATACTATTGGATTTTGTTTCATAATCCACTCTACCAGTCTGTTTGTTTTGATTGGTGAGTTAAGGCTGTTTACAGTAGTGGCTATAACTGATATATATTAGCTTATCTTTGTCATATTATTATCCTACTACACGTACTATAATTTACTCCTCTTTGAAATTATTTGCTCTGTTTTGTGGTTCCTTTCTGTTGCTCTTGAAGCTGTGGTTGTTTCTGTCTCTTTCTAGATATGTCAGTATTCTATGTAGGGATCGTTTGGTGCTCACGAATTTCTTTAGTTGTTCATTGTCATGGAAGAATCTTATCTTGCCATTGAAATTGATAGATAGTTTTGCGGGGTACATTAATCTGAGTTGGTAGTTGTTTTCTTTCATGATCTAAAATACTGCATTCCAAGCTCTTCTTGATTTGATGGTTTGTGCTGAGAAATCTGCCATGATTCTGATGGGCTTGCTATTATAGGTGATCTCTTCTCTCTAACAGCTTTAATATTCCATTCTTTTGCTGAATCTCTGGGATCTTATTATTATGTGTCTATGTGTATATTTATTTTGATTATGGCTGTTTGGAGTTCTATATACCTCATGTGACTGTATGTCAGGTTTTTTTCTCATGTTTGGGGAATTTTCTGCAATTACTTCTGCAAATAATCTTTTTATGTCATTTGTCCTGACTTCTGTTGTTTTGGTGACACTTTTTATTCTGGTCTTGCTTTTCTTTGCATCATCTTGTAGCTGGCGAATTGTTATTTCCTGGTTCCTTATTAGTTTTAAGAGATCTTTCTTTTCATGTTCATTAGCTGTACCACTGTCTTCAAGGTCTGAAAGTCTATCTTCAGTTTTGTTCAAGCATTTTTGCCAGTTATCAATGGAATTCTTAATTTCCTATATATTTATTTCAATCTGTTACATGTATTCTAATTATTTCGTGTATTGTTTATTCAGTGTTTTCATCATTTTTTCTATTCTCTGTTTTTTTTTTAACTCTATGTCTTCTTTAGCTATACTGAGTAATTCTTTCACAATTATTGTCATTTCTTTTTCGACCTGAGAAATTATTTCTGATGATATTTCTTCTATAGCCTGATGGACTTGTTTCTTTACTTAAATTGCTATCATTTCAGAAATTTCAGACGTGTGACTTCCACATCCTTCTATGTTTTTCTCTCTTGGACTTGTTCTGGGTAGACTGGAGGATTGAGATTGCCTTTTGCTCCTCTATGTTGGCATTTTTGAAGCTCTCCATGATCATCCAGCTCAGCAGTGGTGGAAGAGTGATGGAATGTGCATCTGTAAGGTTCCCACTACAGTGTGGAGGGGGGCAGGGCTCTCACTACTGGTATGGTTCACCGGCCAACACTCATGAAATTCATGAGCACCAAACCATCCCTACATAGAATACTGACAGATATCTAGAAAGATACAGAAATAGTCATAGCTTTAAGAGCAACAGAAAGGAACCACCAAACAGAGCAAATAATTTCAAAGAGGAGTAAATTACAGTACCCATAGTAGGATAATAACATGACAAAGTGTGGTGCAGGTGGTGGGTGTAGGTCTGATTCACTAGGATGCTGAGGCTGCCTGGAGACCTCCTATTCTCAGATCACATCTTTTTTTTTTTTTTTTTCAGGTACGGGGCATTGAACTCAGGATCCAGCGCTTGTCAGGCAAGTGCTCATTCTACTGAGCTATCTCCCCAGCCCCCAGATCACATCCTTTTTGAGAAGGATTTTATTTTATTTTGACTGGCTCAGGCTGCCTTAACGGCAGATCTGGAGTGGCAGGTGGAGCTGGGGATCAAACCATGGTCCTCTGCACCTGACTGGGTCTGCCCAAGGCAGGTGCTTAAACAACTGAGCTAACCTGCAAGCCCCAGATCACATCTTTTTTAACCATTCCTTGGTTAATGGGCATTTGAATTGTTTCCAAGATTTATCTATGACAAATTTCACTGCTATAAATAAGGGCACACATATATCACAGTGCTATGATGTTTTTAATTGATCAGGAAGATATCTGAAAGAGCAATAGCTGAGTCAAATGGAACCATTTTTAAGGAATCTCCACACTGATTTCCACAGTGGTTGCACCAATCAACACTCCCACTAACAGTAACAAAGGGTTCTTTTTTTCCTCTACAGCTATGCCTACATTTGTTATTGGTTGCTTTCTTGATGATAGCCATTCTTTCTGGGGTGAAATGGAATCTCAGTGTTGCTTTAATTTGAATCTCTCAAGTATCCAATGAAATTGAACATTTTTTCATGTATTTCCATTCTGTTTGTATATCTTCATCTGAGAAGCGTGTATTCATCTCAGATGCCCATTTTTGAATGGGGTCTTTGAATTTAGAGGGTCTGATCTTTTTCAATACTTTATATGTTCTAGATATAAGTTCCTTGTCTGAAGGGAAACTGGCTATAATTTTTCCCACTTTGTGGGTTGTCTTTTCATTCTGTTGGTGATTTCCTTTGTTGTGCAGAAGCTTTTTAATAAAGTGAGATTCATTGATTGGTTAGTTGTAATAGTTCTCTTACAATCTGGGATTTGTTCATGAGTCTCTGCCTACATCTATAATTGAGATTTCTGCTGACTTTCTTTTAAAGTAAATTTAGTCTATCTTAACATACAGAGCTTTCATCTAATTTTACTTTAGTTTAGTATATGGTGATAGACATGGGTCTAGTTTTAGTCTTTGGTGTTTGAAAAGCCAGTTTTTCCAGCACCATTTATTAAAGTGGTTATCTTTCTTTCAGTGAACATATTTGACTCCTTTGTCAATAGGTGGCTGACTCTGTATGAGGCTGTGTTTCCATTCTTGGTTCTGTTCCATTGATCCTGAGGTCTGTTTTATTGCCAGTACCATCCTGATTTTATCACAGTAGCATTGTGGTATAATTTCAGATCTGGCAATGTGATGCCCCCAACTTGCCTTTATTGCTCAAAATTGCTTTTGTCATTCTAGGTCTCTTCTAGTTCCAAATGAATTTTTAGGAATGTTTTCTCCAAATCTGTGAGAAATGCTGTCATGTTAATATTACCCCTTGGTTATTATGGACTGATCATGTCCACAGTCTCCCAAATGAGTGGACAGGGAAAACTAAATAAAAGAGACAAATAGTATGATTTCAGGGATCCAGGAAGATCAAAATCCCTCTCACAGAATTTGAGATTCTCTTGGGGTTACAACAAAGAAATTCCCTACATGGCCCTTATTTATTTATTTATTTATTTATTTATTTATTTATTTGAGGGACTGAAGTTTGAACTCATGATCTTGCACTTGCCAGGCAGGCACTTGTGCCATGGAGCTGTCTCCCTAGCCCCTTTGGCCCATATTTATTTAGTTATCAAAACTAGGTCAAGGGCTGACCAGATAGCTCAGCGGATTAAAATGTTTGGTTAGGCAGACACAAGGGCCAAGGTTTTGATCCTCGGCCTTCCATGCTGGCCCCACCACCAAGGCACTCACAGGCAGTGATTGAGACTGGGTATGGTGGGAGGATGAAAAACAGGAAGGATCACTACAAGTCTGATCTGTGTAGGTGAGACCCTATAGACCCTGTAGTAAATACATAAAAAAAAAACTAGTTAGGGATTACTGAAGTCTACTCAAGGGCTTCTCCACGTTAAACACTATGTTAATTTAGGAAAGCTATGTTATGTCCAGGAACGTCTCCACCCAAGAGTGAGATTCCTATAGCTACAGTCTTTGTCTACTTAATTGAGGTTGGGGCCAGATGTCCTTAGCCAGGGCTCTGTCTTATACCTTGTGGCTTCATGGATTCATCCACCATTACAAGCCTCGCTGTGACCTCACAGAGGTTCACTTACTATGAGTCCATTGCCCATCTCCAGAAAGAATCTTAGGCTTTGGGCAAATTCACAAGTAAACATGATAAGCAAATTGGTTAATAGTAAATCCTATTCAAAGTCACTTCATAGTGGTCTCCATCATATTAAGTCTGAGGAGTTGCCATCAGTTTGACTTAGGGCCAATACCTATTGTGACAGTTATGACCCCTCACAATCACAGCGCGGGGGCTGGCCAAATATCTCAGTAGATTAAAGCACCCGCCAGCAGGCTCAGGGACTGGGGATTTGATCTCCAGGCCTGCCATGCTGGCCCTGCCCATGGGGCGCATTGAGAAGGCAATTGAGACTGGGCATGGTGGCAGGCCCCTGTAATTCCAGCTCTTGGAAGGCTGTAAACAGGCAGATCACTATGAGTCCCATGTAGTAGTGAGACACTGAACATCCTGTAGACCCTCCCCTAAAAAAAGAAAAAAGAAAAAAAAAAGCAATCACAGTGTGGTCATATGGGGGAACAAACTGATTATAGCATGGATAACATCCTGGTTAAAGTAGTTTAATTGGCAGTAACAATAGACTCAGGTATAGCCTAACTACTGACAAACTGTGATAACTATTAGCCTGATATCTATAACTGTAGGAGGAAGGTCTTCAGAAATATAATCCAACTTATACCAGGAATGTATATGCAGTGATTTTCCACTCATTGGAGTGATTTTACCCTGTTATGCATGCAGGTAGTGTTTCATGAGGATAGTGGGTAGGATGAAGAGATGAATGAGGTTAAAGATAGCAGGAGCAAGGTTAGAGGGTACAGTATGATAATCTAGATTTTGGGTAATTGTAGGACATAGGAAAGAAGGATTGGATGAGAAGAGCTATGAGTTTTGAAGTTGAACTGGAAAGAGAAGAGACAATGTTTATTCAAATGAAAGTATTATAAAGTCAAGCAAGATAGTTAATGAAAAAGAGGAAGAGGACAAGTAGTATAAAGCACAAGTTAGAGATAACTAACTTATCTCTGTTGGCTCATATTGCTAAAGTTGCATGATCTATTTCCACACCCCTAGTTCGCCTGTCCATTGTGTGTGCCTTAGCCAGGATCTTACTGTTTTCACTGGTGTATCTGCAGGTCTCTGGGCCCTGAGTCCCACCAGTGGAAAGTGGAAGTGGTGGATCTCAGACTTCTCTCACCAGTCGCAGGTTGATGGAGGAAACAGAGTAGCCAAACTCAGACTACTCTCATCAGTCACAGTATGTAGGACAATGAAGGAAGGGAGAAGTGTCAACTCACACTCCTTTTGCAAGCTGCACTGTCCTGAAGCAATGGAGGAAGGAAGAGGCATGAAGTCACACTCCTCTCACCAGTTGTGCCATTCCAGGGCAATTGTTGCAATAATTTTTAATTTAAATATTTACCATATGTTTTGATCAGATCTTGCATTAGTCATTTGTTCATTTTCAAGACAAAATCCTTGAGACTCACAACTTGGAGGGTTATTTTGCCTCCTGGTTTTAGGTGGCTCCATCCATGCTTGGCTGGCTCTAAGGCAGAAATGCATGGTAGAAGGACAAGGTAGGCAAAGCTGCTCAACCCATGGCAACCAGAAAGCAGCCGGAGAAGGGAAAGGTCAGGGACAAGAGTGTACTCTTGCAGGTCACACCCCCAATGACTTGCTTCCTCCAAACAGGCCCCACCATCCAACAGCACACCCAGCTATCAACACATCAGTAGACTAACCCACTGATGAGTACAGTTCCCCCATGATCCAGCCACCTCCCAAAATGCCTCACTTCTGACCACATGAGACTTTGGAGAATATCTTAGATTAAATATTAGTATACCATACTGTACATTGTTAGGATAGTACCAACTTGGTAAGGTTTCAGAAAGAATTGTTAATAATAAAAAATCACTATCAGTTCATATTCATTAAGAGCTTATTAAGTTCCAGACACTGATCCAAGCACTCTACATTAATGCTTTAAATCTACAAACAACTCTATGGAGGTAATCTGTTAATATTTCATTTTGAAGATGAGGACACAAAAGATCATTAAATTATCCAGATTTCATAGGAAGCTCAGAGAGAAGCAGGAACAACACACTATACTTTGTGATCCCAGGTGTTCTGTCTTTAAGCAACCTCTATTCTATCCTACTATGGTATCAGATGTCCATAAATGGTGACTACATGTCCATACTTTACACACAGTGTCACTAACATGCACATTGTCACAGAAAATAGCAATCTCACAGTAAAAATAGCTGATTAATGTCTTCACTTACAAAATCTCGAGAGTTAACTTTATCCTTGCCCTCATAGGATATGCCCACTACCACTACAGAAGAACAGCCAAGTTCTTAAAGACTTAAGACTCAAAACTTAAGACTTTTTCTGACTATCAGAATCACTCTTCTATATTCATTGACTCATTCTGTACATTAACATTTATTGAGCACTTACTATATCCCACATAGTACCAGGATCTAAGCATATAGCAATAAGAAAAACAGTTCCTGTTTCCATAGGGCTTCTACTCTAGAATGAATATAAGAATTTTTTCAACAAAGGTCTAGATACCAAATAGTTTAAGCTATGAAAACTATTCAGTTTCTGTTGAGGTTTGCATCTAAAGATTCCCCAAAGTCTCATGTGCTCATAAGCAGGACTTTTAGATCACAGCAGCCTGATAATCATCCATAGATGAGTCCATTGTCAGTTATTATGTCTCAGTAACAAGAGAAGTGCCTAAGATAGTCTCTTACACACCTACTAAAATCTGCTGTTTGATGGTTAGTAATAATAGTAATAGCAGTGAGGGCCAGCACTTAGTCCGATGAGATAGCACCTGCTTAGACAAGCACAGGAACTGAGATTTGATCTCTGGTACTGCACGCTGTGGATGCACTGAGCTAGCAACCGAGTCAGGGGATGGTGACACAAACCTGCAATCCCAGTGCTGAAGAGGCTGAAAACAGGAGGAATACTATGAGCCTGAGCTGCATAGTGAGATTCTGTACCAAATACATTTTTAAAAAAATAGGAACAGTAATAGTAGAAATATATTAAAATACTGACCATTGCCTCTATTCCAGGTCCTATTTAAGAGCTAACACTTTCCAGGTAGAAAATCACTCAATCCTTTCCTCCGTGGCACTTATATCTTTTTCATTTCTACTTTATTAGGCCCTGCTTTATGAAATCTACCCTGATCATTGAACTTGAAAGTGTTTTTTCCCTCCGAAACCTTCTGACAATTTACATGTGCCCCTGAGAATCTCAGTATACCTGTTCATCCTATTTATTTTTGTGTGCATGGGGCTTGCTTGCCTCAAAGATGATAGGAAGAGTTAGTTTTCAAAACCTTGTCTTGGGGGCCAGGGTGATAG
>PVKN010035132.1:0-11697 GCA_004027915.1 Capromys pilorides | reverse complement strand
GAGGGTTGCGGGTCTGACCCTGCCTAAGGGACAGGAAGGGGGGTTGATGGCCCTGCGTCCCCCCCCTCCCCCGGTCATCACTTAGAGCGATGAGAAATTTCCAGTTTTCTCTCTACTTCCCAGCGAGCGCCACGGTTCCCTCCCTTGGCGGCAGCAGTCACCGGCGGGGGACAGGCGAGTCAGCCGCTCCCTTTGGCTGTGAGTGACGCGGGGGCGACTGACAGTGATTTCTTCACGCGGGATGATCCCTATCGGGGACTAGGCGATGAAAGGCAGCCAGCTATCTGATGGGCTCCTGCCCAGCTGGAAAGTGCGAGGGAGAGGGCGCTACCGCGCGGCGGGCGGCCGGAGACCCGCGAGGGTTACCCAAAGTGCGGGGCTCCCCGCTGCGTGTGTCCCTGGCCGCCTGACTCATGGCAAGTGAGTGAAAAGCCCCCGGATTGGAGCCCCCAGACTAGGAAGGGGGACCGTCTGGTTTGGGCTCCGATAAAGTATCCTTTCACCTTTCCTTCCTGCATTTTGTAAAATTCAAATTGCGGGGGGTCCTGTCTCCCCGACGCCCTCCCTAGCTCAGTTTCTCTGGCCTAGTCTGGCAGGGGGTGACAGCCAGGGAGCACAGGCTGCCTCTTGGCGACCCGGGCACGTCTTTTCTATTCTCCTTTCTCGGGGCTTGGGACCCCAGGAGCCCGGCGAGTCCCCGCCTTCTTCCCCGTCGCCGCCCCCGGGACGCTGGGCAGCGGCGGGGCCGGCTGGGCCAGTCTGGGCAGGGCCGGGCGGCCGCGCTCCTCCCGCAGCTCCTCCCGCTGACCTGCACCTTGGCGGGGCTCCGGGGTTGCGCTCCGCTGGCCTGCAATGCTGCCCGGCCGGCTGCCCGGGGCCCCCGGAACCCTCCAACGTGGCGCCCCACTGGATGACCCTGACGCTCGGCCTGACCGCTCTGAGCTCGCTCCTTGCCCGGGGAGTGCGAGGAGTCCCCCCAGGGAGGCCGTGGAGTTCAGAACGGGAACACGAGAGAGGGCAGCTTGCGAATGCAGCGCAGGCTGCGCGGAGCCTCAGCCCGCCGGACTCCTCCGCGGGCGTCCGCCCCCCAGCGGGCATCCCGGGAAGTGCAGAACCCAGCCGGCCTCCTTCGGGCCGCCAGGGCTGGGGACACCTCGTTGGCGCGACACCCTATGGCAACCTCGTGACAGCCCCCAATTATTCCGCGATGAGGGGCCAGAGGCAACGCATGGTCTCTTTCCGTAGGTCCCCATGCGCTCAGCATCCTGGCGGGGGAGGCTTGGCAAGAATCTCAGCAGCCAGCCAGCATGGTGCTACAGGCAAGCTTGTCATCCGGGCACTCCGGAGGCTGAGGCTGAGGCAGGAGGGTCACCATAAAGAGCTGTGGGCCAGCCTGGGCTACACAGTGGCGTTTAAGGCCAGCATACACCACATAGGGAGATCCTGTCTCGAAAAAACAAGGCCGGGGATATAGCTCAGCCATCATGGGGCCTCCTTGACGAACTCCACGTCCTGAGTTTGATTCCCAGCACAAAAAAACCCTCCAGAACCAAATGCCACCCAGACACTGTTAGAACTAATCAATGAATGGGGCCGGCGAGATGGTTCAGCGGTCTAAAGCACCTGCTTAGGAAAGCTTAGGCAACCTCAAGGACCGCAGTTTGATCCCTGGTGGCAGCCTCCCCCCAGGGCAGGCTAAGTTAGCCATAAAAAAAAAAAAAGAAAAAAAGAACTAATCAATGAATATAATTACAGGACATAGATGGACATGGTAGTGCGCGTCTGTAGTCCCAGCTCCTAGGAAACTGAAGCAGGAGCATTATTTTGAGACCACCCTGAGCTACAAAGAGTGAGCTCAAGGCCAGCCTGAACTGCACAGTGAGACCCTGTTTCAAAAAGGCTAATAATAACAATAATAGGGCCAGGGAGATAGCTCAGTAGAATAAGCACTTGCCTGGCAAGTGCAGGGTCCTGAGTTCAATCCCAGGCGCCACAATACATAAATGAAGTTACAGAAAATATTGTCAACGCACCCAAGTCAGTATTTTTTTTCTTTCTTAGGCAGTCTCCCTATGTCGATCACTACTGCCTCCATACCAGGAAGTTACTCCTCCACCCCACCTGTGCCCCAGTAGCTGGGAGCCCCCACACCAGGCTCATCAGCACCATCTCCAGACATTAGCAACAAAATACCTGCCAAAGAAATGAAGAAAACAATCTTATTTACAAAGCCACCCTCTGAAAATAGGGAGTTGTAAATCATGTTGTCAGATACAAATTTGTGTGTGTGTGTGTGTGTGTGTGTGTGTGTGTTACCAGAGATCGAACTTGAGACCTTGCACTCGCCAGGCAGGCGCTTATGCTGCTGAGCTGTATCCCCAGCTTGATGTAAATTTAACCAAGGTGAGTACACTGTAAACAGACGCTGCTGAAAGAAACTGAGAAAGACGGAGTTGAACAATATCCATGTTCATAGACTGGAAGAATTCATACTGCTAAATGCCCATGTAGAATAAATAAATAAAACAAAATGCCCATGTACCCCAAAGCAATCTAACAGCTGGGTATGGCACACACCTGTAATCACAGCACTTGGGAGGCTGAGGCGGGAGGATCTCTGCAAGTTGGAGGCCACCATGGATTACATAGTGATTTTTTAAGTTTACTTTATTTTTTTGCGGGACTGGGGTTCGAACTCATGACTTTGCACTTGCCAGGCAGGCACTTGTGCCACGGAGCTATCTCCCCAGCCCCCTACATAGTGAGTTTGAGGGTAGCCTGAAAGACATAGTGAGACTGTCTCAAGACAAACAAAAGTGATTTTTACACATTCAATGCAAGCTTTAGAAGGCTAGCATCTCCTGTCCCTGTTCTGGAAGGCTGCAGGAGCAGAAGGGAAGGATGCATTTGATGAAATGCCAGCTGTGCGGTTACAGAGCAAATCCACCGGAAGCCGAGAATTTGAGATCAGAGTCCAAAGCTGTGTCTCCTGGGCTGGGACTTCTCCTTGGTCCCTTGAGTTTTGCTGTACTCAGAGGCACCAAATCTCTGGACTGGAAATTCCTACATTTCCTGTAGGCTCCAGCACCTGGGCTTGGAATGGGCCTCTGGGACCAGGTGAGGTTCAGCATCTTGCTCCTCTTCAAATGCACAGTTACGCCTCCTGGCTTATGGTGACACAGCTTACTGGAACTGTGTCTTTGAGATTCATGACAGAATTCTTTTTTTTTCTGCAGGACCAGGGTTCAAACTCATGACCTTGCACTTGCCAGGCAGGCACTTGTGCCACTGAGCTATCTCCCCAGCCCTTCATGACAAGTCAAAGACCTGAGGCTCTTCATATTCCGATGCCCCCGCGCCTTTGCTGTCTTACCAATCCCCTTATAAGTGCCCGTGCCCCATCAAATGAGCCTGTGGATTTGCACCAGCTTTTATCAGGCCTAAAAAAAGGAGCCCGGGGACAAAGGGACAGGGAACCAGGCAGGACTTAGAAAGCCCTTGGTCTTCCAGAAGTGGTGTTAGCGCTCCCTGGTGGCAATCGGAGGAACTGCACTTATTCGGCCCCGGCTCCGCCCCAGGGGCCAAAAGCGCTTCCGGGTCACCTGTCAGCTTCTGTCCAGTGGGGCAAAGCTAACCTGAGACGGAGAAGGTGGCACCCGTCCTGGGGGTCTTGGAGGCAGGAAGGGTGAGGGGCGCACGGTACTGGGAACGCGAAAAAGGGCGGTCGGAGGGGTGGCGTTCTCTGGGCATGCTCAGGAGCGTGGTCCTCTTGAGCCCGGTGTAGAGCACAGAGGACAGAACCGCGTCGTCAGGGTCCTGGAGAGATGGCCCGGGCGATGGGGCACGATCAGGCCTCCGCCTCTCTGCAGATGGCGTCGATGACCGCTGACAGCCCTTGTTCCTGCGACTGCTTTGTTTCTCTGCCCCCGGCCTCTGCCATCCCAGCGGTGATTTTTGCCAAGAACTCAGACCGACCACGAGACGAGGTGCAGGAGGTGGTGTTTGTGCCCGCGGGCACGCATGCCCCTGGGAGCCGGCTGCAGGTGGGCCGGGGAGACCTCCTTCCCCTGCAGTCAGCTTCTGAGAGCTCCTTCTGGAGAGGAGAGTATGCTGCGCGCTTGCTTTGAGTCTTCCAGCCTGAGGCTGGAGCCTGTTGTTCAGACTCTGTTTCCTCATCTGTAAAATGGGACTAAGACCTTGGGTGGAAGGTGATCAGCTGGTGCAGGCCTGGAGTGGGCGCTGCCCGCTTCTGAGTGGCCTTTCCCTTTCTCTCTAGTGCACCTACATCGAGGTGGACCAGGTGCCCAAGACCCATGCAGTGGTTCTAAGCCGCCCCTCTTGGCTGTGGGGGGCTGAGATGGGGGCCAACGAGCATGGGGTCTGCATTGGCAACGAAGCCGTGTGGACCAAGGAGCCGGTCCAGGACGGGGAGGCCCTGCTGGGCATGGACCTGCTCAGGTGAGGCTCCCTTCTATCTCCTGTGGCCTCCTTCCCTGACTGACCTGGTCCTCGGGCCTGGCCACAGAGACTGCCTGGCACCTTTGCCCTCCCACCCATCTCCAGGGGTGATAAAGACCTCCCCTGGATAGGCTGGTGGCAGTTGGCTTTGTTAATTGTAAACTGGATTTGTTGCTGTTGTTAGCTTTTTTTTCTTTGTGAGATAGGGTCTCGCTATGCAATTCAGGCTGGCCTTGAACTTACTTTTGTAGCCCAGGCTGGTCTCAAACTCACACTGATTCTCCTGCCTCAGCCTCCCAAGTGCTGGAATTACAGTCCTGCGCCACCACGCCTGGCCCAGCGGGCTTTTTTTGAGAGAGAACCTTAAACTCCCAGCACTCCTCCTGCCTCAGCCTCCACGTGCTGAGGTGACAGGTGTGCGCACCATGCCCAATTTGTGAACTTTTTTTTCTCTTGCTTGGTATGGGGATCGAACTTGGGGCCTGTGCTTGCCAGGCAGGTGCTTATGCCACTGAGCTGTCTCCCCAGCCCAGGAACTGTTTCAATCTCCATAGCGTCCTAGTTCATCACTGTGACAGTGGAGCAGCTATTACTGTGGCACGGCAGGGCTCAGGGCGCTTCTGTCCCTGTGCCGCCGGGGTGTGGGCCCCTCCCAGGACCCTCTGAGCACAGCTGAGAGCTCTGGCCCCGTGGGCTGGCTGTGGCTGGATAGCGGGCCTCCTGCCCCCCACTGATGGCGCCCTCGCCCTCTGCTCGCCCCCTTTGCCAGGCTGGCGTTGGAGCGGGGCAGCACCGCCCAGGAGGCCATGGGGGTGATCACAGGCCTGCTGCAGCACTATGGGCAGGGGGGCAGCTGCCGGGAGGACCCAGCGCCCTTCTGCTACCACAACACCTTCCTGCTGGCCGACCGGACGGAGGCATTTGTGCTGGAGACGGCGGGGAGGCTGTGGGCCGCCCAGAGGATCCAGGGTGAGGAGCCTGGAACAGCAGAGCCCATGCCAGGGAGGGAGTGGGGTGAGGGGAGGACCCCAGCCCAGCGTAGGCAGACGGAGATGGGCACGTGTGGGGCCTCTCTTCACGCTTCGGCCAGCCACCTCCTCCAGGAAGTCCTCCTGGGCTTCCCTGGGGGCTGAGCTCCCTTTGTGTGCAAGCAGCAGGCACCCAGCCCAGTGCCTGGCACAAGACGGGTGCCCTGGTAAAGGAAGGACTCCCTTTCTGCACAGCCGGGACCCGGAACCTCTCCAACCAGCTGAGCATCGGCGCGGAAATCTCGGCAGAGCACCCGGAACTTCGCAGCCACGCCCGGGCACAGGGCTGGTGGGACGGACAGGGCGCTTTTGACTTTGCCCGCGTCTTCTCGCTGTCGCAGCAGCCTGTGCGCATGGAGGCGGCCAAGGCGCGCTTCCGGGCTGGGCGCGAGCTGCTGCACCAGCGGCAAGGTCGGTGGGGTTGGGCGGGGAAGGGCTGTGGTCCCCAGCCCTGGCCGCGCTGGGCCTCACCTGTCCTTCTCGGCAGGGGACATCATGGCAGAGACAATGATGGACATTCTCAGGGACAAAGACAGCGGCATCTGCATGGACTCTGGGGGCTTCCGTACCACGGCCAGCATGGTGTCTGTGCTGCCCCGGGACCCCACACAGCCCTGTGTCCACTTCCTCACTGCCACTCCAGACCCGTCCAGGTGGGAGGACCGAGGGAGCGGGTGACAGCGTCCCATGCAGGGCCGAGGACAGGGTGCCATCTTCTTTGGTTCCTGCATCCCTGTCCCCTTAGGTCGGTGTTCAAACCTTTCATCTTCGGGGTGGGGGCAGCCCAGGCCCCCCAGGTGCTGTCCCCCACTTTTGGAGCTGAGGACCCTGTGCGAATCCTGCCCCGATTCCAGACTCAGGTGGACCGCAGACACCCACTCTATCGGGGACATCAGGCGGCCCTGGGGCGGATGGAGGCTGAGCAGGTAACCCCAGGGGACGGGGTGCTGCCTGGGCCAGCGCCTGGCCTCCCAGCTCTCTTGCTGCTGTACAGGGAACTCATCTGCCCACCCCTGCCACTCTCCCTGCAGGCGTGGGGACAGCAGCTCCGGCAGAAGCAGCAGGACCTGGAGCGGGAGGGCCTGGCAGTCCTGCGGGGACTGCTGGCCACGGGCGAGGGGACCCCGCCGCTGCCGCAGCACCTGGGCAGCCTCTTCCAGGCCTTTGTGGAGAGAGAGAGCCAGGCCTACGCCTAGCAGCCAGCGGGCAGCCGCCTGCACCAGCTCTGAGCTGCGCGGGGAGGGCGGGGCGTTCCTTCCAGCCTTTGCTTTAATAAATGTGTTTTATTTTCTGGTCCAGTGAACTGGATCCTAGGTCCCTTGGGAGGGCGACAGAGCCAAGCTAGGCCAAAGGACAGCCCCACGCTGGCTGCAGGCACAAAGGTTGTGACGGGGCTCAAGGACCTGGAATGTCTGCATCTGTGTGTGGGCGCGGGCGCAGGCGTGCGCGTGACGTGACCAAAGCCCCTGCCTCACGGCGGCTGGCTGGTCCGGGAACAGCCAGGACGTGAGATGCCGTCCTTGGCTCACACTGCGGCTGCCTCCTGGGGCTGGGACCTGGCCCTTTCTTTCAGATGCCAAAGTGACACCGAAGTCATTTCAGGCCTAGAGACGTTTTATTGAGGAGGGGCTCCGGCCCGGGCGAGGGCTGTGGGCAGCCGGCGAGCTTACTTCTTGGCTCTCTTGGTCACTGTTTTGGTCATGCTGGGGACCTTGGCCACCGAGGTCACCGGAGTGGGGCTGGCTTGGGCTCCCTTCCTGGCCTGCACGCTGGGGGCCGGCACATTTGGTTTGGTGGTGGAAGATGAGGCCTGGGGTGATGGGGCAGGGCACGGCTGCCCCCCTTGCTCCGGAGTGACAGAAGGGTTGCTGTCCCCAGCCATGGTGGCAGGAGACAGCTCGGTGATGGTGGGCTGCATTTCCATCCGCAGAAGGTGCTCTGTCAGGGCTGCCTGCTGCCGGCGGGCCCGGTGCCCGCTCAGCTCCTGGGACAGCTCCCTGAAGAAGCCTGTGGGGGGGGGCAGGCAGCTCAGGGAGGGTCCTGGCTCACTTAACATTATCCTTAAAGGGGTGGCTCCTGTGCGTCCTCCAGGGCCACCCTCAGGCTGCCGGGCCTTGTGGCCACTCCCTGGAGGCCACCGCCACTGTTCCCAGCCCCACAGAGCAGACAGGCCCTGGAGAGGCTGCAACGTTGGGGAGCGGGGTCACCTCGCTCTGAGCAGAAGGGCCCACTCAGCTCCGGGAGCTCGTCCTCGTCCTCCGAGGCCTGGTCCTCCTCGTCTGAGGTCCAGCGCTCGGCCACGGGCTGCTCGTCCAGGTCCAGAAGCAGGGGCAGTGCCGCTATCACCATCTCCCTGCAGAGGGGAAGCAGAGGCTGCCGGGAGGGAGCTCAGGCAGGAGTCTGGGGGGACCCCTGGGGGGGCGCTGCTCAGTCGGAACAGCGGGGGTGGCCGTGTGGCATGGGGGGACGGGGTGGTGGGAGGGGCAGCTTGATCCACAGGGGCTGAAGAGAAGGGGCCCTGCACAGCGCTGGGTTTGCAGGCTCAGGGAGCCACCCAGTACCTTTTCGGAGGCAGAGTCAAGGCGGGCCTTGAAATCGCTATGGAGCCCAGGCTGGCCTCAGATTCACAGCAACCCTCCTGACTCAGCCTCCTGAGTGCTGGGATGACAGGGGCGCACCACTACGCTGGGCCTTAGGCGGCAGCACCTCTGACCCGCCCGCAGTACCTCCTCACCTGTAGCCCTTCCGGGTGGTGCATTTGTTTCCAGTGAGGTTGAGGATGAGCAGGCTCTGGGGGAGCTCATCTGAGAGAGAGAGAGAGAGAGAGAGAGAGAGAGAGAGAGAGAGAGAGAGAGGGAGGCCGTGAGGCACCACACCCACTCTACCCCAATAGGAATCAAGCATGAGCAAGGTGGTGTGGGAGACACCAGCACAGCGAGAGGGGCCGGGGGGACCTCCCTCGGGGACATCTCCTGTGACCCCAGAGGACGATGCCCAAGCTCCTCCTACCCAGCGTCAGGGAATCTATCAGGTTCTCAGAAAGGTCCAGAAACTGGACGTACGGGAGGGTGAGGAGGTTTTCCACCTGCCTGATGTGGTTTCCTGCCAAGGACAGGAAGCTGCAGGGAAGAAGGGGACAAAGAGAGAGCTGAACACGGGACAGCTGGAGGGGAGGGGAAGGGAGGGAAGCCAGCACTGGACACCCGGGAGACACGCAGGGACCCCGCTTTCTGGGTTAGGAGGGCAGAGTGAGGCTCCTGGGCCTGCAGCTCAGAGAGCAGGGCTGGGGTGGCGCAGGGCCAGCTCCTGGGGTGTTGCCTGGGCCCACTCCCTCCTCCTCCTCCTGCGGGAGGCCTGGTCCCACCTACCGCAAGGAGGGGACACAAGCCAGGTTCTGGATCCGCTGGATTTTGTTCTGCAAAACGAAACCAAGGCAGGGAAGCCGAGGTGAGGTCATCTGGTGGCCTCTGGGGCCTTCAGGGGACAGGGCGCCATCGCCACGCCCGCAGGTCTCGTGGAGATGGTGCACTTTGGGGGTGACCACCCACCCCGACTGCCCTGAGTGGTCCTTAGCTTAGGGAAGAACGGTGGCTTAACAGTGGCTTTCTCCAGGTGGGTAGATAAAGGGACACACTTGGGGTTGGCTAAAGTGGCTTAAAGCACACAACCAACAAGGGGCCCGAGAAGCAGGAAGAAACCAGGGGCTGCTCGGTGGCTTTCCTATCCAGAGGGGACAATGAACATTCGTGACATTTCTTTAGGAGCCAGATGTGGTACTGCATGCCTATATCCCAGCACTCAGGAGGCTGAGGCAGGAGGGTTGCTTCGAGTTCAAAGCCAACCTGGGCAACAAAGTGAGTTCTAGGCTAACCTGGACCACATAGTGAAACCCTGTCTCAAAAAGACAAAAAATGTGTGTGTGTGTGTGTGTGTGCAGGTGGTAGATAGATCCTTTCTTTTTTTTTTTTTTTTTTTTTTTTTTTGTCTTTTTGAGACAGGGTCTCGCTATGCAGGTCAGGCTGGCCGTGAGCTCACTTTTGTAGCCCAGGCTGGTCTCAAACTTGCACTGATCCTCCTGCCTCAACCTACCAAGTGCTGGGATTACAGGCGTGCCCCGCCACGCCTGGCCCTTAGACAGATCTTTTTTAAAAAAAAAAATTTATTTATTTATTTATTTATTTGTTGTGTTTGTTTGTTTCTTTATTTTATTTATTTTGTGGCTGGCCCAGCCTGCCCTGGTGGTGGCGCTGGCGCAGCATGTGGTGCCGGGGATCGAATCACAGTCCCTGCAGTTGCCTGAGCTTTCCTAAGCAGGCGCTTTAGACCACTGAACCATCTCGCCAGCCCTTAGATAGATCTTATACATCTACATCTACATCTTTTCTGTAGGAAAGTCTAAGCAGCCCAAGGAAGGCTGAGGGTCACCCAGGCACGACCACCAGGTAGCCTTCAAGGACCTGAAGGCTGTAGAGTGTCCACAGATTGCTCCTCCTCTTCTTCGGAACAGAAAGTGGGCTTGACAGCGCGGCTTGAGGAGTTTAGGGTAGGCACCAAGAGGAGCGTCTACACTAGAAGTGTCCAGCTAAAGAACCGCCGCCATTCAAGAGTGTTTTCAGGGGCCGGCGAGATGGTTCAGTGGTCTAAAGCGCCTGCTTAGGAGGGCTCAGGCAACTGCGGGGACTGCAGTTCGATCCCCGGCACCACATGCTGCGCCAGCACCAGGGCAAGTTGAGCCAGCCACAAAATGAATAAATAAAGAAACAAACAAACACAACAAACAAACAAATATATAAATAAATAAAATTTAAAAAAAAAAGAGTGTTTTCAGAGTCACTTGTTTTCTTTCAAGACCGGGGACTAAGCCAGGCATGGTGGCACACGCCTATAATGCCAGCACTTGGGAGGCTGAGGCAGGAGGATCAGTGTGAGTCGAGACCAGCCTAGGCTACAAAAGTGAGCTCAAGGCCAGCCTGAACTGCATAGCGAGATCTTGTCTCAAAAAGACAAAAAAAAAAAAAAAAAAAAAAAAAAAAGGGGTGGGGAACTAAACCCAGGGTCTAAACACAAGGACAGACGGCTGCATTGGACAGCTTCGGTCAAGAACAGAAGTGGTAGGGGCCAAGGAGATAGCTCCGTGGCACAAGTGCCTGCCTGGCAATTGCTACATCTCCAGAACTTTTTACTTTGAGACATGACCTCACTAAATTGCTACATTGTCTAGGCTGGGCTGAACCTGGAATCCTCCTGCCTTGGCCTCCCAGAATGCTCGGATTGCGTATGTATGCTACCTCGCCTATTCACCTGGGAGTGGCTTAAATTCCTGCCTGAATGCAAGAGAATGCACCAGATCCTGATCTGGGTGCTTCCAGATGAGCCAGACTCGTAGAAGAAGGGCTAGGGCCAAGAAGTTACCTGTTGCAGGTAGAGGCTTTGGACGTTCTGGAGGCCCTCCAGGTTTCTGATCGTGGTGATCCCCTCCCGGTCCAGCCGCACAGTGTGCAGGTCAGCCAGGGTGTGAAACCTGCGTCGAGAATGGGCAGTGTGGTATGTGGTAGAGCTCGATTCTGAGGCCTCTTAGCCAGGAAAACAGAAAGGAAGGAGAGTTTTTTTTGTTGTTGTTGTTCTTTGTGAGACAGGGTCTCCCTATGAAGTTCAGGTTGGTCTCAAACTGACTGTGTAGTTTAGACTGCTTCAAACTTGCAGGGATCCTCCTGCCTCAGGTTCCCAAGGACTGGGATGACAGGCATGAGCCACTATGCCCAGCTTCAGAAGGATTTTTAAGGCAGTTTAATCCACTAGGGTTACCACTGATTGGAGTGTGGAGTTAGGAAAGAGAGGCAGTGACGAACGGACAGATCCATAGAGCACAGGGGAATGGTGGCCCCTTCTTCCCCACTCACATCTTCTCCAGCCCATCCTCATCTTCATGGAAAGTCAGGTTGCGCTTAATGATGAGGGCTTCTGTGATGCAGACTCCTTCCCCTGGATTCTGGACAAGCTCCTCTGTGAAGCAACGATTCCAGCTGGCATTTCTCCATTCTTGGAGGCCCAGCCCTGGTGCTGATCCTACCGTGAGGTTCCACCCAACAACCCGCCTCCCTGCTCACCTGCAGACATCATCTAAAATAAACAGCTGCCGGTCTGAGGCAGACGACGAGAACTGTGAGGGCCTTTAGGGATGGCTTAAAACTAGCTTGATAGAAGAGAAAAA
>PVKN010035131.1:0-11694 GCA_004027915.1 Capromys pilorides | reverse complement strand
AAAAATAAGTGAAAAATAATGATCATATCATACATATAATCTTTATGTATATAACTAATTCGGAGATTTAATGGAAGAAAAGATCCTGTTTACAAACGAAACAAGAGTTAAGATAGAAATAAACTAGGTAAATAAAAGACCTGTATGAAAACGTTTCTAAGATACACACCCATGTGCTGCAAGAGTCAAATCTGATGAAACATCAATCCTGCTTCAGTTAACCTACAACTATAATGATACTGTGACAAAACCATCAACAATGTTACAGTCATCTGAGCTAATAACCCTAAAGCTCACGCAGAGCAGGGCACGATGGTACATCTCTACCATCCAACCGCACTTGAGCACAAGCGCTTAAGGTCAGCCTGGGCAACATAACAAGGAGGCCCTAACCCCAAAAAAGTCAAAGGAGTAGGGGACACTCACACAGAAAATAAGAATCAGGAAAAAGTGAGGTTAGATTAGAAAGCAGGATTCTCTTATCATGTTACCAAATACTGAAACATAAGCTACGTACGGCAATTCAGTACCTGGTAACACCACTTCAACTCATTGGGCAAGGATGGATTATTTATCACATGATGTGGTCGGACAGTAATAATCTGGGTGGAGGCATGCTTATGCATTACACAGTATGCCAGGATAAATTCCAAATGAATAAAAGAAGTACGGAAGGCCCCTGCTTCCAAAAACATGGAAAAACTTTGAATAACTAATACTTATAAAAGACATTTTCACACCCAAATCCAGAAGCTTTCATCCTAAACAGAATGTTCCAAATATTCACAGTGCTTTACCAATCAGAAATCAAACACAAACATTGAAATATGACTTGAAATTTATATGATGAATATAGGGCATATGTTTGCACTTAAAGAAAAATGATCAAAGTACTTAAAGTACTTGTAGAAACAAAATAAGCCCCAAATTTACCAAGCACAATCATTTTCCTCTTTCTGTGACAAACAAAAATGCCTCCAGGCATTGCCAAATGTCTCTCTGGAGAGCAAAATCATTCCCTGGCTGAAGGCCACTGCACCATATCAGATTCCACCATACTGCCCGATACGCCACAGAAGTCACAAATGTGCCTCAGCTCAGCAATTCCCCTCTCAGGCTTGATCATGAGCAAACACTGGCACACTGCCAGGAGGCGGCAGGTCGATGGCTGCGCACTGCAACAATACCTGTAGTGGTCCTGCTGGAAACTTCCAAGGGAGCTGCTTAAAGTCTGGTCCAACACTGGGCCACTACCGAAAGCTTTCCAGAACCAACAGTGTTCAAAGATTTTGTAAGAGAACACATTTGTGCCATATTTTACATATGCTTAATATGTCTCTGAAGGATACACTGGGGGAGAGGGAATTAAAGTGATACTATCAATGAAAAAAAGCACTTCAACACTAAAAATTACAATTGATTACAAGGCAAATTATTTTATAAGAATCATTAAGCATATCTAAGACATTTTTTTAAAAACTCAAAATTCAGGGCCAGCCAGCCAGCTCAGCAGATTAAAGCACCTGCTTACAGAGACACAGGGGTTGGAGATTTGATCCCCAGCATGCCGTGACGGCTGCATCCCAGGGGCTCACTGAAACCACAATTGAGACTGGGCGTGGTGACGCATGTCTGTAATCCCAGTGCTTGGGAAGTTGAAAACAGGAGAATCACTGAGTCCAATCTGTGTAGTGAGACCTGTAGACCCTGCACTAAATACAAAAAAAAACCAACCCAACAACAACGACAAAAAAACCCCAAACTTAAAAACTCATAATTCTGTATTACATGTGAATATTTTTAAAAGAAGATTCTAGGACTGAGAACACAGCTGAGTGGTAGAGTGTACATTTAGCCTAAGTGTGGTCCTGGATTTGATCTCCTATATCACAAAAAATAAAGGTGAAATGAAAGTGGAGTTTAAAAGCAAACTTGCTGTTACTGTATTATTCTTTAATTTTAATTTTATTTTTTATTTATTATCTTTTTGAGACAGGGTCTCACTATACATCCCAGGCTGACCTTGAGTGCACTTCTGTAGCCCAGTTTCGAACTCACAGGGATCCTCCTGCCTCAGCCTCCCAAGTACTGGAATTACAGGCATGTGCCACCACACCTGGCCCTGTTACTGTATTATTCGCAAGTGTGTCATCTGAGCCAAATTAAATATAGGAATCTAAATTTCACAAATATAGACTAAAAATAAGACAGTTTCAGACTGACACACACTTCCTCTGTTTATTTGTACTTTACAAAAACTAGAAAGATTTTTCTCAAGAGTTGCACTCCCACCTGGAAAACATGCTCTATGGAGCATAAGCAAAAACGATTTTTAAAAAATCATGGGGACGCAGAGCGATGAGCACAGGTGCAAGCCGCAGCCCCTCCCATCACGACTTCACCATCCACACTGCTGCTTTTCTGTGACCTTATATTTTCAGCAAATTCAAACATCTTAACTAACACGTTTCACATGAAATTAATTTATGAAAGACGGAAATTTGAAGTGTTACTGTCCCTCACTTTAAAAATAACAGAATATAAAGAATCAATTGGTGGTACAACTGACCTTTGCAAATCAAAAGATTATGGTTTCCTGCCCCTTAAATAATTAGAAAGCAGTGATTAAGAGAAGGCAACTTTTCTCCAAAGGATATTCTCTTGTCAAAAACCAAGTTACTCAATTAGTTGATGAATTCAAGTCATTCTGAAATACACTGGAATATTTACAATGAAGTCACCTAAAGTCTTGAATTGTATGTCCTGGGGGAAAGCTTTCAAAAAATTTCTACAAAGTGTAATTTAATTACTTTGGTAAATAATATAATAAATTTCTATAATTTCAAGTCTTCTGCATAGCAGAACTAGAAAATGAACAACAATGTACACAACAGTCAACCTGGAAGGACATTATTTCAAAATACTGAATTCCAAAGCAAACCACTGATACACTAACTTCTCTTAAGTGGGATGTCTTAAGATAACATCACCTCAGGTACTTGCTAAGGGAATACTCTACTGACCTTACACTACCTCCTAACTCTTTAGCATTATGTTCCACTGCTTTTTTTTTCAACCCTATTACTATCTCTTGCAAAAATTAAAAAACCTCATCATTTCTAAAATGTTCCCCCTCTTCTTTTGACTCCACTGTTACCAGCCCTGTTTTGTTTGTACTTCTTTTATAGCACATATCTCAATAAACTTTGTTATTAATAGTAAGCCCAATTAATTTATAATACCTTGGGAATCACTGCTTAAAGACATTTAAAAATAAAAAATTCCTAAACTAGCCCAATTTATACAACACACCAAACCTGTTCTAGTACTGGTTAACCATGACTAATAGAAAAATACTTAAAAACTTGTACATTTGGTAAACTTCACAATCTACTCAGGAAATTTCAAGGGGTCATTTAAAGATGTGATTATTCTAGAGGGCAATTTTCAAAATCTGTAACATTAATATAAAAATTATCCAAACCAGTTTAAAAGCCCACTGTGACTTAAAAACTTCAGTGAACTTCCTACCACAAAAAGAAATAAAGTATTTAAAAGTTAATGTTAATACAACTCCTATTAAGCCTATTAAAGTTTATCCTTAGTTTTAAAGTTCTAGAATCATATAATTAAATCTATAATCACATTGTCACTGTCGGGGCCGGAAAGATGTTTCAGTGGTCTAAAGTGCCTGCTTAGGAAAGCTTAGGCAACCGCAGGGACCGTGGTTCCATCCCCAGCACCACATGCTGTGCCAGCCCCACCCCTGCAGGGCAGGCTGAGCTGGCCATAAAAAAATAAAATAAAATAATACACTGTCGCTTTCATTTGTCATTTCACATTTCTACTCGGTAGTGAAGTACACAAAGTGTAACTATAAACTGTCATGTACCATATAAAGAAAGCTGTAACAACTCTACAGTAACCAATCCTATTTTCATAGTGCTAGAGACTGACCTCAGGGTCTCACCTAAGCCAATAAAGCTGTGCTCTGCCACTGAGCTACATCCACACAAGCACAGGAATTCAAATTGATCTACAGACCCAAGCAAAGTTCTACCAAAGGAATGAAGCTGAAGAACCTACAATTCAAACCTTACTCCCAAGCTACGTTACCCAGGAACTGTGTATGGAGAAAATCGAACTGTTTGTGTTTACAGTACAATATAAAATGGTACAACCATTTTGAAAAAGACTGCAGCAAAAAAAAAAAGAAGAAAAAAAAACCCCACTGTAGCAGCTCCATAAAAAGTTAAGTGACATCACCACAAGATTTACAGATTTCTCATTTAGAAAGCTATGAAAAAAGCAATAAAATGTCCATGTACACATATACAAAAATATTCACAATAACCTTATTAATAATAGCCAAAAGGGGAAACTACCAAAACTACACCAGTGAGTGGTTGAATAAAATGTGACACATTCATATGATAGAATATTATGTAGCAATAGCATATGATATAGCATATGATAGAATATTATTTAGCAATAAAAAGAACAAAGTACTGATCTATGCTACAATACAGAACAACTTTGAAGTTATTACACTGACTAAAAGAAGCCATCACAAAACACCACATACTGTAATGGATGTATGACTCCATTTACAGAAGATATTCAGAAGAAATAAATTTATGGTAAAGCTTGGGTACGGGGGAAATGAAAGTCCTTGTATATGCAGTTTTTGAAGAGCTGATTTTTACAAAGCTTGGCATGGAGGTTGAGTGGCTAATGAGGTCCAAGCACAGCCTGGGCGACTCAAAACACAGGCTGGGGATGGTGCTCAGCACTACGGCCCTCGGTTCAGTCTCGAGTAGAGGGGAAAAAAGTAGTGATTGTTACCCAACGACATGAATAGATAAAAACTAATAAACTGCACACAGATGTCCCTCAATACCAGAGAGGACCGACTCTGAGGTCCTTGCAGGTCCCCAAGCCGAAGAGTGCTCAAGCCCATTACAGAAAACAGCACCGTGTCTGCACAGAACTTACCCACATTTGTTCACTCATCTGCCGTCCTTTAAAATCTCTCTAGGTAACTTACAATATTTAGTAAACTAGAAATACTATAAGAATGTTTCGCTTTGTGTAGCTCAGGAAATAGTGACAAGGAAAAAGTCCATATATATTAGTATAAATGCATTTAGAAAGCATCTCCAGACTAAAAATGGTAGAGATCAGCAGGAAAATACAAGCTCTCTAGGACCTGCTATGGGGAAAGCTGGAAAACAGCAACTTGGTAAAGGAAAAAAAGGAGCCGGTCTCCTGGAATTACAGGAACAACGGGAAACCCAGGAAGTGCAGGGAAGAGGAAAGCTGAGCAAAGGTAGAGAAAAGAACAAAGTAGGCCGGCAGGCAAACCCAGCTCCCAGGAAAGGAGCCCATAAATAAGCAGGAGGTGAGCCCAGAAAGGGATGCAGCTCCAGGGAGGACCAAGAGGCCAGGCCAGGCCACTAACCCCGCGAGGAGCCCAACCACCTTACTGGAGACTGCAGAAACAGTGTGGGGGAAAACAGTACGGAGTTCTGCTCTGCAAGCGACTCCTCCCACCTACCAGGCTGGAGTAAAGAACCAGTGAAGCACCCGCCACACTTCCGAGTGTTTACTCAGGAAGCCAGACAGAACAATGCAACTGCAAAGCAACTACAGCTCAGGATTTCGGGGGGCACCCTATCACAGTGACTGACGTGGGGCAGCCACAGAGGCAGCTGAGGAGAGGCTGCGGGCTGGGAAGACACAGGGGTCCCATCCTCCAAGCTGTGAAGCCACGCTGTGCGGCTTCTGGATCTGCACGTGCTGGCAGGAAGCCCAAGAGGCTGCTGGGCCCCACCTGTCCTCCCCAATGCCCTGCTGCCAACATCCAACACGAGCAGAGGTCTGTCTGCCTTCCCCTCTGCCAGCGTGATCAGGGATAGGCTGTAAGGTGAGCAGTTGCCACAGCCAAGGGGGCATGGGCCCAAGGGCCTTTGGAGCACGGTGGGAGGGCACCTCACAAATGCATAGGCTGCAGAGATGTGCAGAGGAAACTGGGAGTGGATGGAGTGGATGGAGTGAACACGGTCCACGCAGGGCACCACTAAGCAACCATGCTGGACAGGTTTCAGCTTTCACAGCAAGCAAGTGAACCCGCAAACAAAACAGGTCTTAGTAGAAACTCACACCTTTCTAGCTGGTAAATTCCAACACTGAAGACCCTCTAAGAAAACTACTCATTTAAAAACATGGAAGAACAAAGGGCCGTCCAGATAGCTCAGCAGACTAAAGCATCTGCTTAGGCAGAGCACAGATGTGGGGGTTCAATCCCCAGTCCCTGGGGCGCACATTGAGACTGGGTGCAGTGGCTTGAGCCTGTAATCCTAGTATTTGGGAGGCTAAAAAACAGAATTACTACAAGTACAATCTGTGTAGTGAGACCCTGTAAACATTGTACCAAATACATTTAGAAAAAAAAAAAAAAAGACAGCTTAAAAACATGAAGGAATACTTTGGATTTCACTGTTTTTTGAAGGTTTTTTTCTTTTTTTCCTTCAGTTTTGTTTCTTCTTTTTTTCCTATTCTTTGTTGTTTTATCTAATACTATTAATTTTTTTTACTCCTTAAGTTGATCCTTTATCACATTCTTCTCTCATCTTCTATTTTTCATGGTACAACACGAAATTTCCCCTCTCCATCTTTACTAGTATTGCTAACTATTAATCTCTAGATACATAGCTGACTCTATGTCATAATTGGAATAATTTCTATTGTTAGTGACAGTATAGTTAGTGCTCCTAGTAAATACCTGTCTGTCAATATCTAGTTTGTCTTTGTGTCTATAATTACAGGTTTTCATTCTATTGTGTAGGAGGGGTAGCTTTCATTGGTCCTTCTGGTACATCAATAACCAGTTCTTTGACTCTACTACTGTAACTGATTTCCATGTTAACACCACAGTGACACTGTTGTTCCTAGAATGCCAAAATCTGGCTGGCCACTGCAATAGCCAGGGATTTAGCTCAGCAGTACAGTGCCTGCCTGGCTAGTATGAAGTCCTGAATTTTTTTCCCAGTATGCCAAACAAACAGTAGGATGGTTCATTTCCAGAGAAGTGGTTGCTGGGCCAACTGCAACCACATCTAAAAAGATCATTGTATTTTGAGACAGAAGCAAAGGCCTATAGCTAGCCACACCCAGAGCACATCACAGGAAAGCAGACACTAAAGAGCTCTCCACACTAGCCAAAAGGTCCTTCCACCATAGTAGACCTTACCCTGGTACAAAAGATGAATGAACAAGCGATACATGAACAAAGCGACAAAATGCCTCCATAAGCTTCCCAGTCCTTCAAAACTAATCCACACAATGACAGAGAAGAAAACTAAAGTCAAATAGTTGAACTATATGAAATAAGAAAGAAGACAAAAAACAAGTTCAATGAGACACTCAAAACTCAAAGATGACATAACCAAACAGAAAACAAAATTAATAAAGTGATCGGTGAACTTAAACAGGACACTAATAATAAGCTAGCTGAGCTAATAAACAAAATAAAACATGAGCAATCAGTTTAGCAAAGAATTAGAGATCACTAAAAGGCTCCAGTGGAATACAGATTTAAAGTTCTACTTAAAATATGGGCAGCAGAAATGAGCAATGAGAAAGCAGACAACCAAAAGACAGGGTTGTGCAGGCAAGCAGATACTCAAATTCACCTTAAAAAATAAAACAAAATAAAAAAACATGGAATATGCATCCTAAGCTGCTGATGACACAAAGACTGATCCAAGATTAATTGGAATTAATGAAAAAATCAGAAGGCAGTACAAGTGACACACACAAAAAAATCTGTTCACAGAAATAGCAAAAAAGTTTCCAAGTACAGGAAAAAGAATTTAAAAGACATAAAATTTAAAAAAGAATTTAAAAGAACTTACACATAAGTACAACATACAGAATTCAAAACAGCCACAATCAGAAGAGGACTTTTCCATTACTATATTCAAGTAAGTTCCTAGAAATCCAACATATGGACAAAATCTTAAAAGCTGTTAAAGAAAAACAAGAAATTACTTAGGTAAAATCAACAGAATTCAGCAGATTTCTCAACACAGACCTGAAAGTTGAGGAGAGCTTGGAATGAAGTGCTTCAACTAAGACTAACATATCCTATACAACTGTCTTCCACATTTGATGGGGAAATGACACATGCCCTTCCACGAGGAACAGTACCATAAGAAATTTATGACTACCAAAGCCAGAACTCCAAAAACTTTTCAAAGATATCTTAGAGACAAGGAAGTCAAGATTGTCAAAATGTCTAGGGTTATAAATACGCCAGGCTGGCTAAGCAGGTAAGCCGAAGGTAGGACAAAAAGGAAATCAGCAATACAAAAGTAATGCAATGATGGAAGTTAATAACTTTCAATAATAGTTCTCAATGTGAACTGTTTCAGTTCCTCAATCAAAAGACATAGATTAGCAGATTGGATTAAAAAAAAAAAAAAAACAAAACCTCAATGATATGCTACATATACTAGGTACATTTAATTCCAGAAGAAATTAATAAACTAAAAATCAAACAACTAAAAATAATATTCCATGCAATAGGAGCCAAAAATCAAACAGTAGCAGCTATCCAATTTTCAGAAAAACTAGACTTCAAACCAAAACTGATCAGAACATGCATTAACTACATATTGGTTAAGAGATCAATTCAACAGGAAGACTTAACAAATATGAATATATGCACCAAATACCAGCACACAAAATTCCACAAAACAAACACTATTGGACATAAAAGATCAGATAAACATATATAGAGGCAGAGACCTAAATATCCCACCATCACAAACTGAACACCTACACAAACACAAGTATCACAGTTGAACCAGTTTTGAATGAATGGACTTAATATATACATACAGTGTTCCTCCTAACAACTGGGTACACAGTATTCTCAGCAGCACATGGAATTTTCTCCAAAATAGATTACATTCTAGCCCATAAAGCATGCATAAATGTAAAATAATTAAAATAATCACTTGCAAGTTATCAAAGTATAGTTCAATAAAACTAGGAACTATTAGGAAAACCACAGAAATTATGCAAGAACAAGGAGATTAAATAAAATGTGCTTTAATAATCAATGAGTAGGGGCCAGTGCTATAGCTCAGAGGCATAAGCACCTGCATGGCAATGGCAAGGGCAAGGTCTTGGGCTCCATTCCCAGTACCACACACACACACACACACACACACAAAAATAAAACCCCACAAACGACTTCCAATAATCAATGAGTCACGAAAGATATCAGTTCCTAGAATCAAACAGTAATGCCAGTACAACACACCAGAACCTACGGGACACAATGAAGGCGGTCCTACTAGAGAGGTTTGCAGCTCTCAGGAAAACAGAGCATCAGAATGCCCATACCAGAAAAATAGCATCCAAATAAGTAACTTAATGATGCACCTCAGGTCTTAGAAAAACAAGGTGTTATGGTTTATGTCTAGTTGTCCCCTCAAAGCCTCATGCAATCATGGGGTGGGGACTTCTAGAGTTTGAGACTTGACTCATGATCCACTGGAATTATGTGTTTTAGTACAGATGGGACTATGGGTCTGAGTAATGCTGGGATTACGGGTGTGGCCTAAGATGGATAGGCTGAGGTGGAGAGCCTGAACGTGATGTAAAGAGAGACAGACCCAAGGACAAAGGTCTCGAGGAGGATCTGGTCAGTGTAAGAAGATGAATATGAAAACTGCTACTTGGATTTAGTGATATGGAGACCACAGAAAAGAGCCAGTCTGGTACCATGATGGGACAGAAAATAAGACTGGAATGGACTGAAATCTAAATGGAAAATAAAGAAATGGAAACAGTCTAGTTCTGAAGGGGAGACAAATTAAAGCTACAGCTGAACAGCACAGAAGAATGGGGGAGGGGGGTTGCTTGATTTTATTTTTAAAAGAGTAAAAGAGCCAATGACTAAGGCAAAAACTGAAGGGAGAAGCAGTGACAAGAAAGAATGAATAGTACACAGTTCTTTAGTAAGAGACACAGAGGACAAAGGAAAGGGCTATGTTTAGACAGAAGGACTAAACACTCTCTAAAGCAATCAGCAGTACGGTCTGTACTACATCTGTCTGCAGAAAAATGAGGTAAACCCTGTCTACTGGTTTTTCTTTTTTCTGAAGTGGAAGGCGAAGCCATCTGCTGGAAGTGAGAAGGAATGTGCGAGAGTCCGAGATCTGTACATAGCAGAGGTTTAAACAGCTGTCTGGTCAGATTTCTGTGGGATGCCTGTTTCTTGTTTTATCATCATTCTTTACTCCCTTTCCCTTTTCTATATATCTACATTTAATTTTTTTTTTAAAATAAAATGACTGCTTGAACATTTTCTCTAGTTTTATTAGACTCAGAATATCAAATCCAAGTTGATGATAATCACCTATAATGCTTCCTATCGGTGCCCTATTTAAAACTCAAAAGCAAGATTCATGTACTATCTTAACACGATGACCTGTAAGACCACCCACTATGCTTACAGGTAAGCAATCATTCATTATATTCATGAACTTCAGCTCCACGTTTCTACAAGAATCATTTCTTTATAGAGGACCCCTGCCCCACAGTACATCAAGATTGTGGTGCTATCTGCGGAATGGCCTTCGTGATTCTTCCTTCCCATCCCTGTGTGCACTGTCACTCCCACTGTGACTTGGCATCTCTCCCACTATCAGAAGAGAAGTCTGTTTCTCAGCCCTCTCAATCCAGGCTGACCCCATGATACTCTTGAGAATTGAATGCATAAAATGATGGCCAGTAACTTCCTAACCAACAGTTCAAGAACCTTTGCAGCTTCTACTTGTGCCTCTCAGGATGCGGTACCGTTACATGAGAAAACTGGAGCTAGCGCCCAATGCCACAAGGACAAAAATCTCTGCCAACAGTCAGTACCAACTGCCAGACAGTTTGGACCAGGAAGCCTCTTTTGAATCTGCAGGTAACTGCAGCCACATGAGCCATGCCGGTGTGACTAAGGAAAGAACTACTTGCGCTCAGCTCACACTGTCAATCCAAAGGCTGACCAATGAATGGGAACTATCTACATCATAGATTGATGGATGGACAGACAGATGGAAAAAGTCCTGCTGTTCCTATTATATTACAGTGGGATGAAGAGATAAAAGTGATTTTAATCACCACAAAGAATAAATGTTTGAGGGGATAAATATGTTCATGCTTATATAAATATACAACGTACATTTACATGAAAAAATTTTATATTAAAAATAAAAAAATTTAAATGCCAACTGTAGAATTATAAGCACAAAAAAATGTTTAAAGCAATTAAGCACAAATTTACAACAATGACCTAATTCCCAGTACCATCCTCTTATATACTCATATTATCATATCCCTACTTTCAAGGGAAAAATAGATGAAGAAAAAAATATATAGATTATTCTGATAATCACTCTTACCCTCATGCCAAGTACCAAGAATCCAATCTCTTCCATTAATGGGTACTTGCTGACCTGCTGCTGAATCTTCTCAGAAGAGGCAAAAGGATCATAGCTTTTTTGCCCTATCTTTACATCCATTATGCAAGGCTTAGTAAATTTATGGGTAACATCTTCCAGTTTTAGGTATAAATCTGTTATTGAAGAAAAACCTTAATTAGTGAAAAGCAAAAATAAAACTACTCAA